>OX155903.1:49814722-50035156 GCA_944588485.1 Phosphuga atrata | reverse complement strand
TAGTCTTGTCTGTCTAGTCTTGTCTGTCTAGTCTTGTCTGTCTAGTCTTGTCTGTCTAGTCTTGTCTGTCTAGTCTTGTCTGTCTAGTCTTGTCTGTCTAGTCTTGTCTGTCTAGTCTTGTCTGTCTAGTCTTGTCTGTCTAGTCTTGTCTGTCTAGTCTTGTCTGTCTAGTCTTGTCTGTCTAGTCTTGTCTGTCTAGTCTTGTCTGTCTAGTCTTGTCTGTCTAGTCTTGTCTGTCTAGTCTTGTCTGTCTAGTCTTGTCTGTCTAGTCTTGTCTGTCTAGTCTTGTCTGTCTAGTCTTGTCTGTCTAGTCTTGTCTGTCCAGTCTTGTCTGTCTAGTCTTGTCTGTCTAGTCTTGTCTAGTCTAGTCTTGTCTGTCTAGTCTTGTCTGTCTAGTCTTGTCTGTCTAGTCTTGTCTGTCTAGTCTTGTCTGTCTAGTCTTGTCTGTCTAGTCTTGTCTGTCTAGTCTTGTCTGTCTAGTCTTGTCTGTCTAGTCTTGTCTGTCTAGTCTTGTCTGTCTAGTCTTGTCTGTCTAGTCTTGTCTGTCTAGTCTTGTCTGTCTAGTCTTGTCTGTCTAGTCTTGTCTGTCTAGTCTTGTCTGTCTAGTCTTGTCTGTCTAGTCTTGTCTGTCTAGTCTTGTCTGTCTAGTCTTGTCTGTCTAGTCTTGTCTGTCTAGTCTTGTCTGTCTAGTCTTGTCTGTCTAGTCTTGTCTGTCTAGTCTTGTCTGTCTAGTCTTGTCTGTCTAGTCTTGTCTGTCTAGTCTTGTCTGTCTAGTCTTGTCTGTCTAGTCTTGTCTGTCTAGTCTTGTCTGTCTAGTCTTGTCTGTCTAGTCTTGTCTGTCTAGTCTTGTCTGTCTAGTCTTGTCTGTCTAGTCTTGTCTGTCTAGTCTTGTCTGTCTAGTCTTGTCTGTCTAGTCTTGTCTGTCTAGTCTTGTCTGTCTAGTCTTGTCTGTCTAGTCTTGTCTGTCTAGTCTTGTCTGTCTAGTCTTGTCTGTCTAGTCTTGTCTGTCTAGTCTTGTCTGTCTAGTCTTGTCTGTCTAGTCTTGTCTGTCTAGTCTTGTCTGTCTAGTCTTGTCTGTCTAGTCTTGTCTGTCTAGTCTTGTCTGTCTAGTCTTGTCTGTCTAGTCTTGTCTGTCTAGTCTTGTCTGTCTAGTCTTGTCTGTCTAGTCTTGTCTGTCTAGTCTTGTCTGTCTAGTCTTGTCTGTCTAGTCTTGTCTGTCTAGTCTTGTCTGTCTAGTCTTGTCTGTCTAGTCTTGTCTGTCTAGTCTTGTCTGTCTAGTCTTGTCTGTCTAGTCTTGTCTGTCTAGTCTTGTCTGTCTAGTCTTGTCTGTCTAGTCTTGTCTGTCTAGTCTTGTCTGTCTAGTCTTGTCTGTCTAGTCTTGTCTGTCTAGTCTTGTCTGTCTAGTCTTGTCTGTCTAGTCTTGTCTGTCTAGTCTTGTCTGTCTAGTCTTGTCTGTCTAGTCTTGTCTGTCTAGTCTTGTCTGTCTAGTCTTGTCTGTCTAGTCTTGTCTGTCTAGTCTTGTCTGTCTAGTCTTGTCTGTCTAGTCTTGTCTGTCTAGTCTTGTCTGTCTAGTCTTGTCTTCTGTCTGTCTAGTCTTGTCTGTCTAGTCTTGTCTGTCTAGTCTTGTCTGTCTAGTCTTGTCTGTCTAGTCTTGTCTGTCTAGTCTTGTCTGTCTAGTCTTGTCTGTCTAGTCTTGTCTGTCTAGTCTTGTCTGTCTAGTCTTGTCTGTCTAGTCTTGTCTGTCTAGTCTTGTCTGTCTAGTCTTGTCTGTCTAGTCTTGTCTGTCTAGTCTTGTCTGTCTAGTCTTGTCTGTCTAGTCTTGTCTGTCTAGTCTTGTCTGTCTAGTCTTGTCTGTCTAGTCTTGTCTGTCTAGTCTTGTCTGTCTAGTCTTGTCTGTCTAGTCTTGTCTGTCTAGTCTTGTCTGTCTAGTCTTGTCTGTCTAGTCTTGTCTGTCTAGTCTTGTCTGTCTAGTCTTGTCTGTCTAGTCTTGTCTGTCTAGTCTTGTCTGTCTAGTCTTGTCTGTCTAGTCTTGTCTGTCTAGTCTTGTCTGTCTAGTCTTGTCTGTCTAGTCTTGTCTGTCTAGTCTTGTCTGTCTAGTCTTGTCTGTCTAGTCTTGTCTGTCTAGTCTTGTCTGTCTAGTCTTGTCTGTCTAGTCTTGTCTGTCTAGTCTTGTCTGTCTAGTCTTGTCTGTCTAGTCTTGTCTGTCTAGTCTTGTCTGTCTAGTCTTGTCTGTCTAGTCTTGTCTGTCTAGTCTTGTCTGTCTAGTCTTGTCTGTCTAGTCTTGTCTGTCTAGTCTTGTCTGTCTAGTCTTGTCTGTCTAGTCTTGTCTGTCTAGTCTTGTCTGTCTAGTCTTGTCTGTCTAGTCTTGTCTGTCTAGTCTTGTCTGTCTAGTCTTGTCTGTCTAGTCTTGTCTGTCTAGTCTTGTCTGTCTAGTCTTGTCTGTCTAGTCTTGTCTGTCTAGTCTTGTCTGTCTAGTCTTGTCTGTCTAGTCTTGTCTGTCTAGTCTTGTCTGTCTAGTCTTGTCTGTCTAGTCTTGTCTGTCTAGTCTTGTCTGTCTAGTCTTGTCTGTCTAGTCTTGTCTGTCTAGTCTTGTCTGTCTAGTCTTGTCTGTCTAGTCTTGTCTGTCTAGTCTTGTCTGTCTAGTCTTGTCTGTCTAGTCTTGTCTGTCTAGTCTTGTCTGTCTAGTCTTGTCTGTCTAGTCTTGTCTGTCTAGTCTTGTCTGTCTAGTCTTGTCTGTCTAGTCTTGTCTGTCTAGTCTTGTCTGTCTAGTCTTGTCTGTCTAGTCTTGTCTGTCTAGTCTTGTCTGTCTAGTCTTGTCTGTCTAGTCTTGTCTGTCTAGTCTTGTCTGTCTAGTCTTGTCTGTCTAGTCTTGTCTGTCTAGTCTTGTCTGTCTAGTCTTGTCTGTCTAGTCTTGTCTGTCTAGTCTTGTCTGTCTAGTCTTGTCTGTCTAGTCTTGTCTGTCTAGTCTTGTCTGTCTAGTCTTGTCTGTCTAGTCTTGTCTGTCTAGTCTTGTCTGTCTAGTCTTGTCTGTCTAGTCTTGTCTGTCTAGTCTTGTCTGTCTAGTCTTGTCTGTCTAGTCTTGTCTGTCTAGTCTTGTCTGTCTAGTCTTGTCTGTCTAGTCTTGTCTGTCTAGTCTTGTCTGTCTAGTCTTGTCTGTCTAGTCTTGTCTGTCTAGTCTTGTCTGTCTAGTCTTGTCTGTCTAGTCTTGTCTGTCTAGTCTTGTCTGTCTAGTCTTGTCTGTCTAGTCTTGTCTGTCTAGTCTTGTCTGTCTAGTCTTGTCTGTCTAGTCTTGTCTGTCTAGTCTTGTCTGTCTAGTCTTGTCTGTCTAGTCTTGTCTGTCTAGTCTTGTCTGTCTAGTCTTGTCTGTCTAGTCTTGTCTGTCTAGTCTTGTCTGTCTAGTCTTGTCTGTCTAGTCTTGTCTGTCTAGTCTTGTCTGTCTAGTCTTGTCTGTCTAGTCTTGTCTGTCTAGTCTTGTCTGTCTAGTCTTGTCTGTCTAGTCTTGTCTGTCTAGTCTTGTCTGTCTAGTCTTGTCTGTCTAGTCTTGTCTGTCTAGTCTTGTCTGTCTAGTCTTGTCTGTCTAGTCTTGTCTGTCTAGTCTTGTCTGTCTAGTCTTGTCTGTCTAGTCTTGTCTGTCTAGTCTTGTCTGTCTAGTCTTGTCTGTCTAGTCTTGTCTGTCTAGTCTTGTCTGTCTAGTCTTGTCTGTCTAGTCTTGTCTGTCTAGTCTTGTCTGTCTAGTCTTGTCTGTCTAGTCTTGTCTGTCTAGTCTTGTCTGTCTAGTCTTGTCTGTCTAGTCTTGTCTGTCTAGTCTTGTCTGTCTAGTCTTGTCTGTCTAGTCTTGTCTGTCTAGTCTTGTCTGTCTAGTCTTGTCTGTCTAGTCTTGTCTGTCTAGTCTTGTCTGTCTAGTCTTGTCTGTCTAGTCTTGTCTGTCTAGTCTTGTCTGTCTAGTCTTGTCTGTCTAGTCTTGTCTGTCTAGTCTTGTCTGTCTAGTCTTGTCTGTCTAGTCTTGTCTGTCTAGTCTTGTCTGTCTAGTCTTGTCTGTCTAGTCTTGTCTGTCTAGTCTTGTCTGTCTAGTCTTGTCTGTCTAGTCTTGTCTGTCTAGTCTTGTCTGTCTAGTCTTGTCTGTCTAGTCTTGTCTGTCTAGTCTTGTCTGTCTAGTCTTGTCTGTCTAGTCTTGTCTGTCTAGTCTTGTCTGTCTAGTCTTGTCTGTCTAGTCTTGTCTGTCTAGTCTTGTCTGTCTAGTCTTGTCTGTCTAGTCTTGTCTGTCTAGTCTTGTCTGTCTAGTCTTGTCTGTCTAGTCTTGTCTGTCTAGTCTTGTCTGTCTAGTCTTGTCTGTCTAGTCTTGTCTGTCTAGTCTTGTCTGTCTAGTCTTGTCTGTCTAGTCTTGTCTGTCTAGTCTTGTCTGTCTAGTCTTGTCTGTCTAGTCTTGTCTGTCTAGTCTTGTCTGTCTAGTCTTGTCTGTCTAGTCTTGTCTGTCTAGTCTTGTCTGTCTAGTCTTGTCTGTCTAGTCTTGTCTGTCTAGTCTTGTCTGTCTAGTCTTGTCTGTCTAGTCTTGTCTGTCTAGTCTTGTCTGTCTAGTCTTGTCTGTCTAGTCTTGTCTGTCTAGTCTTGTCTGTCTAGTCTTGTCTGTCTAGTCTTGTCTGTCTAGTCTTGTCTGTCTAGTCTTGTCTGTCTAGTCTTGTCTGTCTAGTCTTGTCTGTCTAGTCTTGTCTGTCTAGTCTTGTCTGTCTAGTCTTGTCTGTCTAGTCTTGTCTGTCTAGTCTTGTCTGTCTAGTCTTGTCTGTCTAGTCTTGTCTGTCTAGTCTTGTCTGTCTAGTCTTGTCTGTCTAGTCTTGTCTGTCTAGTCTTGTCTGTCTAGTCTTGTCTGTCTAGTCTTGTCTGTCTAGTCTTGTCTGTCTAGTCTTGTCTGTCTAGTCTTGTCTGTCTAGTCTTGTCTGTCTAGTCTTGTCTGTCTAGTCTTGTCTGTCTAGTCTTGTCTGTCTAGTCTTGTCTGTCTAGTCTTGTCTGTCTAGTCTTGTCTGTCTAGTCTTGTCTGTCTAGTCTTGTCTGTCTAGTCTTGTCTGTCTAGTCTTGTCTGTCTAGTCTTGTCTGTCTAGTCTTGTCTGTCTAGTCTTGTCTGTCTAGTCTTGTCTGTCTAGTCTTGTCTGTCTAGTCTTGTCTGTCTAGTCTTGTCTGTCTAGTCTTGTCTGTCTAGTCTTGTCTGTCTAGTCTTGTCTGTCTAGTCTTGTCTGTCTAGTCTTGTCTGTCTAGTCTTGTCTGTCTAGTCTTGTCTGTCTAGTCTTGTCTGTCTAGTCTTGTCTGTCTAGTCTTGTCTGTCTAGTCTTGTCTGTCTAGTCTTGTCTGTCTAGTCTTGTCTGTCTAGTCTTGTCTGTCTAGTCTTGTCTGTCTAGTCTTGTCTGTCTAGTCTTGTCTGTCTAGTCTTGTCTGTCTAGTCTTGTCTGTCTAGTCTTGTCTGTCTAGTCTTGTCTGTCTAGTCTTGTCTGTCTAGTCTTGTCTGTCTAGTCTTGTCTGTCTAGTCTTGTCTGTCTAGTCTTGTCTGTCTAGTCTTGTCTGTCTAGTCTTGTCTGTCTAGTCTTGTCTGTCTAGTCTTGTCTGTCTAGTCTTGTCTGTCTAGTCTTGTCTGTCTAGTCTTGTCTGTCTAGTCTTGTCTGTCTAGTCTTGTCTGTCTAGTCTTGTCTGTCTAGTCTTGTCTGTCTAGTCTTGTCTGTCTAGTCTTGTCTGTCTAGTCTTGTCTGTCTAGTCTTGTCTGTCTAGTCTTGTCTGTCTAGTCTTGTCTGTCTAGTCTTGTCTGTCTAGTCTTGTCTGTCTAGTCTTGTCTGTCTAGTCTTGTCTGTCTAGTCTTGTCTGTCTAGTCTTGTCTGTCTAGTCTTGTCTGTCTAGTCTTGTCTGTCTAGTCTTGTCTGTCTAGTCTTGTCTGTCTAGTCTTGTCTGTCTAGTCTTGTCTGTCTAGTCTTGTCTGTCTAGTCTTGTCTGTCTAGTCTTGTCTGTCTAGTCTTGTCTGTCTAGTCTTGTCTGTCTAGTCTTGTCTGTCTAGTCTTGTCTGTCTAGTCTTGTCTGTCTAGTCTTGTCTGTCTAGTCTTGTCTGTCTAGTCTTGTCTGTCTAGTCTTGTCTGTCTAGTCTTGTCTGTCTAGTCTTGTCTGTCTAGTCTTGTCTGTCTAGTCTTGTCTGTCTAGTCTTGTCTGTCTAGTCTTGTCTGTCTAGTCTTGTCTGTCTAGTCTTGTCTGTCTAGTCTTGTCTGTCTAGTCTTGTCTGTCTAGTCTTGTCTGTCTAGTCTTGTCTGTCTAGTCTTGTCTGTCTAGTCTTGTCTGTCTAGTCTTGTCTGTCTAGTCTTGTCTGTCTAGTCTTGTCTGTCTAGTCTTGTCTGTCTAGTCTTGTCTGTCTAGTCTTGTCTGTCTAGTCTTGTCTGTCTAGTCTTGTCTGTCTAGTCTTGTCTGTCTAGTCTTGTCTGTCTAGTCTTGTCTGTCTAGTCTTGTCTGTCTAGTCTTGTCTGTCTAGTCTTGTCTGTCTAGTCTTGTCTGTCTAGTCTTGTCTGTCTAGTCTTGTCTGTCTAGTCTTGTCTGTCTAGTCTTGTCTGTCTAGTCTTGTCTGTCTAGTCTTGTCTGTCTAGTCTTGTCTGTCTAGTCTTGTCTGTCTAGTCTTGTCTGTCTAGTCTTGTCTGTCTAGTCTTGTCTGTCTAGTCTTGTCTGTCTAGTCTTGTCTGTCTAGTCTTGTCTGTCTAGTCTTGTCTGTCTAGTCTTGTCTGTCTAGTCTTGTCTGTCTAGTCTTGTCTGTCTAGTCTTGTCTGTCTAGTCTTGTCTGTCTAGTCTTGTCTGTCTAGTCTTGTCTGTCTAGTCTTGTCTGTCTAGTCTTGTCTGTCTAGTCTTGTCTGTCTAGTCTTGTCTGTCTAGTCTTGTCTGTCTAGTCTTGTCTGTCTAGTCTTGTCTGTCTAGTCTTGTCTGTCTAGTCTTGTCTGTCTAGTCTTGTCTGTCTAGTCTTGTCTGTCTAGTCTTGTCTGTCTAGTCTTGTCTGTCTAGTCTTGTCTGTCTAGTCTTGTCTGTCTAGTCTTGTCTGTCTAGTCTTGTCTGTCTAGTCTTGTCTGTCTAGTCTTGTCTGTCTAGTCTTGTCTGTCTAGTCTTGTCTGTCTAGTCTTGTCTGTCTAGTCTTGTCTGTCTAGTCTTGTCTGTCTAGTCTTGTCTGTCTAGTCTTGTCTGTCTAGTCTTGTCTGTCTAGTCTTGTCTGTCTAGTCTTGTCTGTCTAGTCTTGTCTGTCTAGTCTTGTCTGTCTAGTCTTGTCTGTCTAGTCTTGTCTGTCTAGTCTTGTCTGTCTAGTCTTGTCTGTCTAGTCTTGTCTGTCTAGTCTTGTCTGTCTAGTCTTGTCTGTCTAGTCTTGTCTGTCTAGTCTTGTCTGTCTAGTCTTGTCTGTCTAGTCTTGTCTGTCTAGTCTTGTCTGTCTAGTCTTGTCTGTCTAGTCTTGTCTGTCTAGTCTTGTCTGTCTAGTCTTGTCTGTCTAGTCTTGTCTGTCTAGTCTTGTCTGTCTAGTCTTGTCTGTCTAGTCTTGTCTGTCTAGTCTTGTCTGTCTAGTCTTGTCTGTCTAGTCTTGTCTGTCTAGTCTTGTCTGTCTAGTCTTGTCTGTCTAGTCTTGTCTGTCTAGTCTTGTCTGTCTAGTCTTGTCTGTCTAGTCTTGTCTGTCTAGTCTTGTCTGTCTAGTCTTGTCTGTCTAGTCTTGTCTGTCTAGTCTTGTCTGTCTAGTCTTGTCTGTCTAGTCTTGTCTGTCTAGTCTTGTCTGTCTAGTCTTGTCTGTCTAGTCTTGTCTGTCTAGTCTTGTCTGTCTAGTCTTGTCTGTCTAGTCTTGTCTGTCTAGTCTTGTCTGTCTAGTCTTGTCTGTCTAGTCTTGTCTGTCTAGTCTTGTCTGTCTAGTCTTGTCTGTCTAGTCTTGTCTGTCTAGTCTTGTCTGTCTAGTCTTGTCTGTCTAGTCTTGTCTGTCTAGTCTTGTCTGTCTAGTCTTGTCTGTCTAGTCTTGTCTGTCTAGTCTTGTCTGTCTAGTCTTGTCTGTCTAGTCTTGTCTGTCTAGTCTTGTCTGTCTAGTCTTGTCTGTCTAGTCTTGTCTGTCTAGTCTTGTCTGTCTAGTCTTGTCTGTCTAGTCTTGTCTGTCTAGTCTTGTCTGTCTAGTCTTGTCTGTCTAGTCTTGTCTGTCTAGTCTTGTCTGTCTAGTCTTGTCTGTCTAGTCTTGTCTGTCTAGTCTTGTCTGTCTAGTCTTGTCTGTCTAGTCTTGTCTGTCTAGTCTTGTCTGTCTAGTCTTGTCTGTCTAGTCTTGTCTGTCTAGTCTTGTCTGTCTAGTCTTGTCTGTCTAGTCTTGTCTGTCTAGTCTTGTCTGTCTAGTCTTGTCTGTCTAGTCTTGTCTGTCTAGTCTTGTCTGTCTAGTCTTGTCTGTCTAGTCTTGTCTGTCTAGTCTTGTCTGTCTAGTCTTGTCTGTCTAGTCTTGTCTGTCTAGTCTTGTCTGTCTAGTCTTGTCTGTCTAGTCTTGTCTGTCTAGTCTTGTCTGTCTAGTCTTGTCTGTCTAGTCTTGTCTGTCTAGTCTTGTCTGTCTAGTCTTGTCTGTCTAGTCTTGTCTGTCTAGTCTTGTCTGTCTAGTCTTGTCTGTGTAGTCTTGTCTGTCTAGTCTTGTCTGTCTAGTCTTGTCTGTCTTCTTGTCTGTCTAGTCTTGTCTGTCTAGCCTTTATTTGGATAACTAATTCGAAGTAATACGAACCAAATTTAATGCAAATTGTGTTATTTTGACTTTGAAAAAGTTTGCAAACATTTTTGAAATCTCGCTTACATTTTAATAAAAGATTTTAACTCAAATCTGAAATTACAAGCAGTTAAGTAATTCCACTCAAAATAACAAAAAAAATCTCAAAAATAACACAAAAAAAGTCTAAACTTACTTGTTCATCTAATTGTAAACTAAAGTCAAACCGACCATTTCACCTCACAAACTAATCTGAACAAAAACAAAACTTCAGTCTCAAGTCAAACAAAGAAAGGGATCGGAAGCTCGGCGCAACCAGTTGATTCGTACACACGTGCAGATTCGCTCGCAAGGGTCGTCGGAGCGCGTCCTGCGGCGTCCTGCAGGCAACTGGCAGGACTCTCGAGCCAGCACTGGCAGGATAACACGCGCGCAACCGACAACTCGGCCCTTGCATTTACATCTCCTCCTCTGTAACCCACACAATTAAAACCTCATGCATTTTCATTCTATCATAAATAGCATTGTGGTGAAACCTCCTCAACCTCCACAAGCTCCTCACTAACTAACAATTGACTCACAACTAGTTTAATTCAGACTCTTGTTTATATAATTTAGAGACATTGCATTCAAGCTTTAGCACCCTAGCTAGTCTTCAACATTCAAACACATATTACATCTAATACATTTATTACATTTATTACATTTATTACATTTATTACATTTATTTCATTTATTACATGTATTACATTTATTACATTTATTACATTTATTACATTTATTACATTTATTACATTTATTACATTTATTACATTTATTGCATTTGTTACGTGATTTGCATTTATTACAATTCTTACATTTATTACTTTTATTACATGATTTACAATACATTTATTACATATATTGCATCTATTACATGTATTACATTACATTTATTACATTACATTTATCACACTACATTTATCACATTACATTTATTACATTTATTACATGTATTGCATTTATTATGTTTATTACTTTTATTACTTACATTTATTACATGCATTACATTACATTTATTACATCTTTTACATTTATTACGTGTATTACATTACATCTATTACAGTTATTACAAGTATAACATTAGATTTATCACATCACGTTTATTACATGTATTACATCTATTATATTTATTACATGTATTGCATTTATTACATTTCTTACATTGATTACATGTATTACATCTATTACATTTATTACATGTATTGCATTATATTTATTACATTACATCTATTACATGTATTACATTTAATACGTGTATTGCATTTATTACATTTTTTACATTTATTACTTTTATTACATGTATTGCATTTATTACATGCATTACATTACATTTATCACACTTCATTTATCACATTAAATTTATTACATTTCTTACGTGATTTGCATTTATTACAATTCTTACATTTTACATTTATTACATGAATTACATATCTTTTGTACATGTATTACATCTATTACATGTATTACATTACATCTATTACATTGATTACATGTATTACATTACATTTATTACATTACATTTATCACACTACATTTATCACATCACGTTTATTACATGTATTACATCTATTATATTTATTACATGTATTGCATTTATTACATGTATTACTTTACATTTATTACATGTATTACTTTACATTAATACATGTATTGCATTTTTTAAATTTATTACTTTTTTTACATTTATTACATGTATTGAATTTATTACATGTATTACATTACATTTATTACATGTATTACATTTATTACATCTATTACATTTTTACTTGATTTTCATTTATTACAATTCCTACATTTATTACATTTATTACATGAATTACATAACTTTATTACATCTATTACATGTATTACATTGCATTTATTACACTACATTTATCACATCACGTTTATTACATGTATTACATCTATTATATTTATTACATGTATTGCACTTATTACATTTCTTACATTTATTACATGTATCACTTTACATTTACTACATGTATTAAATTTATTACATTACATTTATCACATTACATTTATTACATGTATTGCATTTTTTGCATTTTTTACATTTATTACATGTATTACATGTATAGTATTTATTACATTTATTACATGTTTACATTACATTTATTACATTACATTTATCACACTACATTTATTACATGTATTACATTTATTACATCTATTACATTTACTACGTGATTTGTATTTATTACAATTCCTACATTTATTACTTTTATTACATGAACTACATAACTTTATTACATGTATTACATCTATTACATTTATTACATCTATTACATTTATTACATCTATTACATGTATTACATTACATTTAAAACATCTATTACATTTATTACATGTATTGCATTTTTTACATTTATTACGTGTATTATATGTATATTATTTTTTACATTTATTACATGTATTACATTACATTTATCATACTACATTTATCACACTACATTTATCACATTACATTTATTACATGTATTACATCTATTACATTTATTACGTGTATTGCATTTATTACAATTCTTACATTTATTACATAAATTACATTACATTTATTACATCTATTACATTTATTACGTGTATTGCATTTATTACAATTCTTACATTTATTACATAAATTGCATTACATTTATTACATGTATTACATTACATTTATCACACTACATTTATCACATTAGATTTATTACATCTATTACATTTAATACATTTATGTATTTTTATGTATTGCATTTATTATATTTATTACTTTTATTAGATTTAATACATGTATTACTTTACATATATTACATCTAATACAGTTATTACATATATTACATTACAGTTATTACATCTATTACATTACATTTATTACATCTATTACATTACATTTATTACATCTATTACATTACATGTATTACATCTATTATATTTATTACATGTATTGTATTTATGGCATTTCTTACATTTATTACATGTATTACTTTACATTTATTACATCTATTACATATATTACATCTATTACATTTATTACATATATTACATTATATTTATTACGTTACATTTATCACATTACATTTATCACATTACATTTATTATGTATTGCATTTATTGCATTTTTTACATTTATTACTTTTATAACATGTATTACATCTATTACATTTATTACATTTACAACTAACAATTGTCTTACTGAAAATTGTAAAACAATTGTTACAACTAAAAATTGTCTTATAATTCCCTGTTTAATTAATAATTTGTTGTTTATTAATTTATTAGATTCAAATTCTTTTGAACTCTCATTTTCATAATTTAAAGACTTTAAAGACAAGTACAGTATAATCTCGATAATCCGATACATGTGGGACCAGACAACCGCCGGATTATCAAAAAAAACTGTGGGTGGGAAGAGCGCAAGCGGTCTCCAGACCGGATACAATACCGAATCCAGACCGGATACTAGTACGCCGGATAATTGAACGTGTCGTCCGATTAACCAGCGGCCGAATTACCGAGATTATATTGTACTCAAACTTATATGACTTAAATCCCACCGAAACTGATTTGATAACACTTAACCTTGCATAATCTTAACTGATTATGATATTTTGGAATTAGATTATGATGTTAATTAACTACCTCTCTACGGTAAGTTTAGATTACGACAGGATTTAATCTAATGCAGCTTTAACCTGAGCTAATCCAACTTTTTACTCTAAACTTAAAATAAATGTTATTAATTAAGTCCGCTTGGACTGCGAAATAGAGTTGGAAACTAATTTGAAAATTTTGATTAAATTGTGCGCGTGTATATTTGGTAGCATAACACTGATTTGTCTTTCCATATATATTGTAATTTTGTTGTGACGTATAGTTTATTTCCGGATTTAATCACAATATTTTTTTTTTTTTTTTAATATTTTTGCACTTTTATTAATTTTTATTGCAAGAATCTGTTAATAAACCTGTAATTTGTGATGTGTTGTTGAAAAACTGTTCGTAAAAGCCGTTTTTTACAGTCCCTTTGGCGCAGCGGATAGCGCGTTGGACTTAAACTAAATGCTATACATTGACCTAACCTAACCTAACCTGAGCTAATCCCACTTATTAACTTAAACTAAATGCTATACATTAAGTCCGCTTGGATTGCGAAATAGAGTTGGCAAACTAATTTGAAATTATTTATTAGATTGTGCGCGTGTATATTTGGTAGCATACCACTGATTTTTCTTTCCATATATATTGTAATTTTCTTGCGACGTATAGTTTATTTCCGTATTTAAGCACAATATTTATTATTTTTCGCAAATATTTTCGCGCTTTTGTTAATTTTTATTGCAAAAATCTGTTAATAAACCTTTAATGTGTGATATGTTATTTAAGACGTGTGCGTAAAAGTCGTTTTTATCAGTCCCTTTGGCGCAGCGGATAGCGCGTTGGACTTCTAATCCAAAGGTCGTGGGTTCGATCCCCACAAGGGATGGATAAATTTTTGCATATTACAGTACTATATATATATATATATATATAATATATATATATATATATATATATATATATATATATATATATATATATATAAATATATATATATATATATATATATATATATATATATATATATATATATATATATATATATTACAGTACGCCGAATATAATAATCGTGCAATTTTGCTGTAATACATAGATTACAACGTGATTTGTAATATTATTTTTGGCCTCCTGAATTGTAAAGCTAGCTTTGCCATCGTGTATACGTCCAGCGAAACTAGATTTTTACGTATAATGTTGAAAAGTGCGGCTACGATGCGGTAAAGTGACCAGTAAATTTTTACCTTTCAGGTACACTTACAAAATAAATTAAGTATAAGACAATAAAATCTAATTAAAAAACGCTATTTTACACCACATTTGTCACGATAATGTAGAAAATAAGAGTGATTTTTTAAATTTTACTGTGCGACTGACATTTGGAAAAATGACATAACCAAACTAATAAATTTGAATTAGTAAAAATGTCAAAATTTGTGAGTACCAACATTAAAAAATTAAATAATTTTCAATATTGTAATTAATCCAAATATATTTCTTTCTTAAATAATAATTGTCGGCCAAAAAATCTTATACAAATGTCGTGCGGAAATGATTTTACAATGCTCCAGCAAATGGGAAAAAACCTAAACGAGCTGTTACATTGTAAAATCAAGGTTTCCGCACTCTAATGTAAATAACTATTGCTCTAGTTTTCAATGTTTTATTGCCGTTTTCGTGAATTTGTCAAATATTTTGCTAAATTTGCAGTCCCTTTGGCGCAGCGGATAGCGCGTTGGACTTCTAATCCAAAGGTCGTGGGTTCGATCCCCACAAGGGATGTGAATATGCTTTTTTTTTGTCCAAGAAACATTAATATATGTAAAGTTTAAAATGAGATGTCATGGTTTGAACCAAATAAATAATAGAATTGAAGGTAGGAGATTATAATTACGATATCTTCAAAGTAATATATATATATATATATATATATATATATATATATATATATATATATATATATATATATATATATATTTATATATATATATATATATATATATATATATATGTAACGATAAAAGTACAAAATCAGCAAATGTAAATATTTACCGGTATATGTATACATCTACCAATTTGATAGGTAAATGTGAGTTTAAATCTGAGATCAGCTTTATATATCTACTTTTACCGGAAAATGTGTACTTTTTGTGTGTTATAATATCATGTGTGTTGTATTGGACAGCCCATGCGCTGTGTATGTTAATGTAAACCTCCAACAATTTCCAACAACATTATGCATATGTACACATTTGCCGGAAATAATTGGTAAATGTAAGTTGAACCCACATTTACCAACCAAGAAGGTAAATGTGTACATATACCGGTAAATGTGTACATTTACAAAACTACGTACTTTTTACGGTAAAAAAACGTAGTTTTGTAAATGTACACATTTATCGGTATATGTACACATTTATCTTCTTGGTTGGTAATTGTGGGTTCAACTTACATTTACCAATTATTTCCGGCAAATGTTTACATATCGTCGCTGTGAAATCAAACCGGCATATCTGCAAAATGCATATTTTTCATCAGAGCGCTTTAAAGTTTTCGCATGTGATATTTTCCTTTTAACGTCCGTTTGGTTCACCTCAAAGCCATCTTATGCATGAATAAAATTTAGACGAAGACTTCTTATTGAAGTAATAGTTGAAAATAAATCGAAAATTGCTTAAATTAAGAGAAATATGCAGATATGCCAGTATGACTTTAAAATCAGTGTGATATTTGCTTTTGTGTCCCAGTGACTTTTTCTTTTGGAACCTGTTTTAGGTAGAAAAAAAAGATAATGTTGTCAATGAAAAACTAATTTATAAGTTTATAACTAATTTATAACTAAACTTCACAATTTTTTTAAACAACAATTAACATAATATTGCTTTTCCCTTTGCTGGTAACTTCAAAGTTTCACAATTTTTTATAGAAATCTGAATAAATTGACGGTATTATCCCGTCGGTAACTAACTTCAGGATACCCTTTTTCTTCTTGTCAACAATGGTAAGTCTCTTGGAATAAGCTTGCATCAGAACAGGATTCACGCTCCCATTGCCCCGTTTATTCCTTTTCTTCGCCTCTTCCCAGGCATGTGATCCGTAGGATGTTTTGAAGTAAAAGTTGCCGTCGTCTTTAATTACTTTAAACATTCGAATGTCCAACATGGGTAAAATTACTGGGGAGTCCTTCAGAGCTTTTATGTCAAAAAAGTGCTCATGACTCAACTCATGAACCAGGTAAGACGTAACTGCGGACATGACAGCACTGCCTGTAGGTCGTATACTGCTACGACGGTTGAATCTGTGGTTTTCTTGTCATTCTCCTTTTCCAGTCTAGACAAGTCCTTTTCCAGAATATGATTCTTATATTGTCGTATTTTGTTTCGTGTTTTGGTAAATGAGACAAACATCACACTGATCTTCCTTCGGTGTGAAAAAAGAAAGGTTGTATGACTTGAAAATAGCTCTGTACTGGCAGTAGCTGATTCCTGCAAGGTTTGACTCCTTTCTTTTTTTCAGATAATCTCTGTGAAGTTCGGCGATAGATTTTCCCCCATCGATATATTCCCCAGAACTTTGAGATCTGCAGTAATGACTAGGAATTCTGGGAATTTTTTCTATGTGAACCTTTGCACTCTTCACGAGTTCTTTATCCAACTTTCGATCCTTTCCATGCTTCCCTCTCATTTCTAAGCTTAGCACACCTGTGCTTTGGCCTGTTTTTTCAAAGGTTGTACGAATAGCTCTGTCTAATAGGTCAAAAGTGTTTTTAAAAAATTGTTTGCATACCCGTATTTTTTCTCCATCTTTCGTTATCGAGTATGATTGATTAGAGCCCCTTTCCCTTTTACGATTCAATGTAATCCTCAGATACTTGGGAACAACTGCCTGTGTGCTATCTTTTATGAATTCTCTTTGTCTTTGCAAATCTCCCATTCCCCAAAATATTGCAAAAATCTCTTTCCGATAGTTCTCATCAATTTTTTCAGTGCACTTGAGTTTACAGTTGTGGCAAGGAGGCTTCATGCTTCGTTTGTTCACTCTTCCTCGGGATTTAGACTCGTATTCCTCACCGCAGTGTCGCATCTTCTTTGCTAAAGTTCTTTTATTAAATTTGCCTCTTTTCCTCTTTCTTGCAGTTGGTTCGTTTGCATTTTCGATTTCAATCCCAGTCGCCGGTTCATCTCTACTTTCACTGTCACTTTCGGAGCCAGAATTTAATGGATTATAACCGGGGTCGGCTTTATCGTCATCAGAATTATGAAATGGATCTTGGTCTTCCTCATCAGTAAAGTCCTTGTTAATATTGTTGTTGACACTGTAGCTTTCAGTCACCAATAATTGACCCGTAACAATATCGTCGGCCAAACCAGACTTCTGAGCTTCCCGTGCCATTTGCTCTATTGAAACTTCTACCGGATCTACCGCAGTCAAGTCAGTCATCGTTGGTGCAGTAACTTCACATTCTAACATTTAAAAATATATATATATATATATATATATATATATATATATATATATATATATATATAAGCCACCAATGATGATGCAAACGACGAACAGTATTGATTTATATAAATCAAAAGGGCAAAAAAAGCCTGAACTTACCAGTCGAAGGGGAAATGTGGTTTTCAGTCTCTTCTTGTATAGGTTCACATTCCAGCCATTCATCATTAGAGTGTGCTTGTAGTTCAGTCAAATCAGTGTTGCTAATTTTAGGAACATTTTTAGTAGTGCTTTCTGTATCCATAAGTAATGTTGGAAGCAACGGATCAGGCAGCTTATTAACCCAAGCTTTGTTTTAGTTGAGGCTACTATAAACGCATTAATGTTAAGTGCAAACCGGATTATCTGCCAATAAGTCATATCTGGGTAATAATAAAAATGTACTATTGTGAGATAATTCAGTTTTACTTACATGATGGACGTCTTTCCTCCTTGAAGGTTGTGAAGTGACTGGCGTATTGCGCAATAGATCTGTCTTCTGATAAACACAATGGCTATTGCCGCGTAAATGCATACCGGCCCAACGCCATCTGACGGATTTTTATTCAACTATACGATATGCCGGTTCGACATAAAAATAGATGGGAAAAAAAAATTTTTTGATACCAACAACTCAAAAACTCAATTTTTGCACATATGCCGGTTTGATTTCACAGCGACGATATGCATAATGTTGTTGAAAATTGTTAACATATACACAATCCAAATGATAATCTATTCTTAAATTTAACGACTTTATGATCCATATTATATATAGATCCAATTGGCGGGAGATTAATATATATTTCTTATTACTCATGTACGAAAAGTACTTCTTGATGTACCTTATTTTATAAGAGAAATCTCGTATTTTTTCCTAAACGGTGTGAAATGCGTGTGCCAACCAGTAGCGTCGGTCAATCGGGCGAATGCCCGGGGCCCACAGACTAGGAGGGCCCCCACAGTGGCTGCGTGGGGGCCTCATTTTTGAGACCCCCCCATTTTGCTGAAATTAAAGCAAGGAAAATAAAGTTCAATTTTGTTTTTCTTTTATATTAATATATTATTATATTACATTTCTTATCTACATATGTTCCTTTCTTGTATGTATTAAAAATTTTAAAAATATTTGTTTATTGTCTTTTTTTTATTTTTTGGGGGCCCCACCTCAATATATATGCCCGGGGCCTCAAAATCCAAACGTCGGCGCTGATGCCAACCCACCCCAGTGAGTGTGAAACTTCGCCCTTTAAATGTCGGTCGATTTGTAATTGTAATTACAAATCGACCGACAAAGAAAAATACCGCACAAGTCGTTACCATTAATCTAAAATTATTTATTATATTGTCATTTATTATATTGTCACCGTTATTCTAAAATTATTCGGTTTTTCTCCCGTCCGAAATTTTCAGCGCCGATTCAAAAGAAAATCCCCGAACAAATGATCTCGACGAGGAACAAACACTCTCTGAAAAATGTCACTCACTTTCAACCGTCTTAACACAAACAAAACTCTTAATGCGATTGATTCTGCAAACTCCAAATTATAAATTAATTTAACAAAATTTGAAACCCCTCCCTTGATAATTAATTTAGATAACTACAAGACTAAAT
Source organism: Phosphuga atrata (assembly GCA_944588485.1). Classification (NCBI taxonomy): domain Eukaryota; kingdom Metazoa; phylum Arthropoda; class Insecta; order Coleoptera; family Silphidae; genus Phosphuga; species Phosphuga atrata. The sequence goes on along the minus strand of OX155903.1, from coordinate 50,016,740 downwards.
AAAACTAATCCAAAGCTTCCTTATACGTTAATTATCATACTTAACGACCAATATTTGTTTTAAAGCGACTCGCAAAACAAATTACGAATATCGCTTTGTTACTTAACCAGTTTTTCATTGATTACTTTTTCTAAAATATCGCGATTCTAATCAAACATGTCAATCTGAGAAATATTATTTTTATTTATTTTATTTATTTTGCAATTTAATCTTGGCACTTGAAAATAATCTCAGATAATTCTACATTGTATTAAACATATAAAGGACAGGCCCCCACATTCTAACGACAGGCCCCTACATGCCTCTCCTGCCTCTCCGCCGCAGATGCTGTCGATCCTATACAGTTGGCCAACTAGTGGCTCTACCGCCTTTAGGGGCAGTTTCCCACCCCAAGGGCAAGGGTGTGCGCTTCCTTTTACCCGCTCATCCGCCTTCCTAGGAGGCCGTTGGCGGACAATAAAAGGTGATCTCCTTATACCGGGAGATAATCGGTCCCTTCATTCGTTATATACAGCGGTTGCCCCCTCTCTACCGCGGGGTGGTGAATGTCAGGAGTTCACCATCATCGAAAACAAGGACCAAAAGGCATTTCCCAGTTTCTCAGGATCTTTAGAGAGGACTAGCCATTTGACTATAAACTAATAAAATTAGAGTTGACTGTTTTCTTGAGTAACTAGACTCGACTAGTACTGATATGAACTAATAAAACTGGATTAGCTGGTTTTCTAAAACAACTAGGCTAGACTAGCCATCTGTCTATAAACTAATAAGATTGTTTTCGTGTTATTGTAAAGTATAAAGTATCATTTTCAGCGCAGACGTCTTACTAGCCACCTACCTATTTTCTTCTTCTTAGCGTTCTCTCGCTGGTGCAGGGTCCGCTTTCTTGGTCAATGGCCGCCATTTTGCACGGTTTTGGGGATCATTTAGTTTTAGGCCTACGATCTTTAGGTCACGATCTTTTGAGATGTGGGTCTCCTGATCAGTTTGTCGAAGAGATTTCGTTGGGGATCTAAGGAGTATTTCCTGCTCTTCTTTTCCAGGGCTCGTGGATGTCCGTGGTCGCCCAGAACGTTTCTTGTTGACGTTGTGAACGGTTCCATCTGCTTCAAATTGATCTCTGATGCCAACAATGGGCGGGTGCATTGGTGGCAGTTCCTCGAATTCTCTTTCGATCCGCCTTTGAACTTCCGAGGCGTTTTCGGTCTTCCAATAACAACAATTTTCTCTCTTCCAAGCTAAATTGATTTCCTGCCATGCTATAACATTAATTACACCTGCAAGAACACAAAAGGCAGCCTGTTAGCGACAGTCAAAGTGTTTTGGGACATCCTCCTTCAATTTCTGATGATATTATCTTGGCACATAGTAGAGAAGATCTAACAACATTTATTGCAAACTTATACAGAAAATATAAAAGAAGTAGGGCTGACGATAACCTTTCAAACACCTAGATAATGTACCAAGGAACAAAATAACCAATAATAGTGAGCAGACGGAAAATCAAAGAGGTGGAAGAATTCATCCACCTAGAACAGAAGCGTACTATCAACCAAACCAACCAGAAAGAAGAAATACGAAGAAGAATAAGGCTAGGTTGGGTGGTAGCCTCCGCCAAAATTATAATTAATCCTGCGAAATAAGAAAATAGCTCGATGCCTAAAATCACGAGTTCTAGTGCATCTAGTGTGATTAGGGTCGCTGCTCTCCTAAAGCCTGGGAAAAAGCCAAATGAGCCTAAAAACGTCCAATCAGTCTCCCTCCTGTGACAGACGGTTAAGTTTATGGAGCGAATGATTCTGAACAGAATCTCAGCAACTATCGATGGGAAGCTAATACCGGAACAGGCTGGCTTTAGACGGGGAAATCTTATGGCGGGACAAGTCCTAAACCTTATTCAATACATCGAGGATGGCTTTGAAAAGAAGAAGATCACAGGGGCTGCCTTCATTGACCTGTCTGCCGCATACGATACGGTCAACCACCGAAAATTGCTATGCAAACTGTATGAAATGACAAATGATTTCCACATCACGTCGATTGTCGGAGCCTTCCTCCAAAACCGCCGTTTCTTAGGGAAAAATAGTAGATGACACCTGCAGAGGAACGAATTTCCGCAGGGCAGTGTACTGGTCCCATTACTGTACAATATCTATACCAACCCATACGGCGGGAGATAAGGTACTTTATATATGCTGACGACACAGCGCTAGCAGCCCAAGGAAATAGCAGCCCATGAGGTAGAGAAAAAAATGACAAATGCCCTATACGACCTTGCCGCCTACTACGAGCACAATCTCCTCCGGCCGAATCCAGCAAAAACTCAAGTCTGGAACATTTTCGCAACAGGGAGGCAAGGAGACTGATGAATATAGTGTGGTGTGGCCAACAGTTAGAACACTCCCCAACTCCAAAATACCTTGGGGTAGCACTAGATCAAGCTCTCGCATATAAGCGCCACTGCCTCAACACCAGAAAAAAGGTAGCAGCAAGAAACAACCTTCTCCATAAACTGACTGGTAGGTCATGGGGAGCACAGCCAGCAATATTGAGAACCTCATTAGCCCTTGCATTAGCTTCTCTGCAGCCGAAAACGCCGCTCCAGTATGGTGTGCATCCACACACGCAAAGCAAATCGGACGTCCCTTTGAATCAAGCAATCAGCCTAATAACAGGTTGTCTGAAGCCTACGCCACTTCATCAGGTATACTCTCTCGCTGGGATAGCACCGCCTCAGCCGTTGAGGCAGAAAGGGGGCGACAATAGACCGACCCAAGGCATCCGCTCTATGGCCACCAACCAGCTAGACCCATACTCCGATCCCACCACAGCTTTTTGGCCAGAACAGCACCGTTGCAAGTCTCTCAGGAAACCAGAAGGCTCAAGAAATGGCGCGCTAAGGCCCAAGACCCAATCACCCAACAAAAAGAGGAGCTGGCGCCGGGACATTTCCTCTCATACCCAATCTATAGAACGCTCAATAGACTTCGCACAGGAGTCTCGAGGTGCAGAAAAAACCGGCAAAAATGGGGAATGCTATCAGAGGACGAAAACCCTCAGTGGTCCTGCGGAGAAATGCAGAATCCTCCACACCTGCTGACCTGCACCGACATGGGACAGAGCTGCACAGGGAACGACCTAATTTTAGGTCGAAGATTACAATAAGGAACATCGAAAGAATACGAGCAATAACTAAAGTCACCGATATTGGATCGAAAGTTGCAATCCTTAAATGGAGATTCGCAGCTCACGTTGCAAGAAGTGATAGGATGAGATGGGACAGGGGTATCATAGAATGGAGACCGTACGAACACAAAAGAGATAGAGGAGGAAGACCTCCTTTGAAATAGTCCTTCTCAAAAAGCAACAACCGAACTAGCTTGGTTCCATATAGCACAGAATATGGAAAACAATCGTAAAAGACCTATGACCAAGGGTGTACCTAATGGGTAAAGAAGCAGATCTGTATTGTGCCAATTGCCCTGTGATACATTTATGACAACTTGACTTTCCTCACTTAAAAGCCTGCCGGCCACTGAACTAGACAAACCAAATCATTATCATCTTTGCTTTCCAACATTTTGAACGTTAACTTATCTAATCAATAACAACCAATACATTTAAATTATTAATTTTCTGAACAATTGAATAAACATTCAAATCTCAGACAGATTTGGAGAATTCCTCCAACATGGTGACTATAGAATCGAAAGTTTCTTCTCCAGACGGAATGATTTCTTCTGGAGGCAACAAGAAACCGTGCCTTCCAGTATCTCTCAATTTGTAGGTGTAGGTGATGGGAGTGTGGAAATTGCCTTTGACCCAATCTATAGATCCACCTGAAACAGGATCTGCAATGCAAGGAATTTAGAGGTTTTCCCAACGGTTTCCAAGTTTAAACTCACCGGTAAGTTCGGCGGTGTTTCCAACAGTATATTTAGTTCCGTGGCGACTGGCCAAACTGTCGCGCATTTTCAGTCCAACGGAGTACAACTCGTCGTAGTTCTCAACGTGGGCAGGAGAGTCTCCGTAGGGGATGAGCAACAGTTGTGAGTAAGATTGGAATGCGACGTATGCAATCAACTTGCTTTGGATGGAAGCGATGTAATCAGACATGGCCTTGGTCTCGACTTCAGAGAAAGCCTTTGGTCCATTGTACATGTCGGTGCATGGAAGCCTGCCATAAAGTTTTTCGTTAAAGTGGTAGTCCCAGTTCCTGTTAAGGTCAGCACCGTAGCAGATACCGTATGGGGTACGATTCTTTTTCCACAGACGATTCTAAAATTTGATTAAAAATTACCATAGTTTAGCTTAATGGATTACATCCATCCTTCAAATTACACGGTACTTAATTTACACGGTTTGCGTCATTTTGCATCAAAGTCTTGCTAATGTTAATAAAAGGAGAGGAAGAAAGCGTTTGAAATGAATTGTAATAATTATATTTTTCTAGAAACGTATCTACCGTGTATATCGAGGAAAGATATTGTTTTTGGCCTTACTCCCTTGAATGTGTAAACGTAACCGTCTGGGTTGATGCTGGGGAAGATATACCAGTCGTGGTTTTCAGTCAAATTGCGAACTTTGGGGTCGCTGCTGGTCATGATCTCATTCAATATGTAAGTAACAGTCGCTGGTGAGATCCTGCAAATCATTTGTTAACGGCAAATGCAAAATTTGCGAAAATAAGTTTTGCTTACCATTCGCGGGCGTGAATTCCACCCTCAATGAAAATGGAACGGTTGGCATTTTCCTTCTTAAAGGAAACGTGGACACCCACAATGTCACGACCTTGGTAGGAATGGCCTGCGCTTATTACCTTCACCGTGTCAGGATCACTTTTCGTCCATGAATACAACCAATTATAGATCTAAACAAAAATTACTTCAATGTTAAGGTTGTGCGCGCTTTAAAGCAAAGATCACGAGTTGAATTATATAGCTCATTCTACAAATTGTACAAATAATTAGCCTTAAATGAATATTATCTAAATAATTGTTTTTAAATTGATATTGTCTATTAATGATTAACTTAATCTAGATATTATTTATTAAATACTTCATCGAGGGTGTTGTACTGGCTCCAAAAACCAAGATCTCCAGACTTAAGAGCTGTTCCTTCGATGTTGTCCTGCACGTTGTCCATGAAGACATTGTAGGTGATGTTTTGCGACTTCATCGCGTCTTCGAAGTTGGTCATGCGATGTGGGGGTACCATGATGTCGACGGGGTGCACGGCAGCGGTCGGGGAGACCCAGAAGCTGAAGCCTGGGTTGAGTTCCTCGAGGTCCTTCAAGGCGTGGACTTGCTCTTTGTTGGCGGGTATCACCCGGCAGGCTTTGAAGCCGTCGTAGCGCACTTTGCCGCTGCCCACGGACAGCAGGCACAGATAAATTGCCAAAATTGTTTTCATTTAGCTTAAAATGAAAATATAATAACTATACTAATTCTAACAGATATTTAGTTATGTTGGAAGTTTTCTAAGTAAATATAGTCTTCTTGTTACTACTTTACATATCTACTACTTTACATATCTACTACTTTACATATCTACCACTTTACATATCTACAACTTTGCTACAGTGCTGTAGCTAGAGGCTGGCCAGGCGGGCGGCTGCAGCCTCATTGGTGGCAATTTGCCTATCCACAGGGTTGCTGAGGCACAGGCACACAACATTGAAACACGGTGCTATGTCATATTAAATTGTCATTATATATAGAAAAAGTATACTCGTGCAAGTATCTGCGCCACGAGATTCGCTTGAGCAGAGACAACCAAGCTTGTGAGTTGTGAAGAAGAATTGGACTAGCTTTGGGCAGCCTTCGGAAAGCTAGGCTATGTCCTAAGATCCGACATTCCCATCTGCACTAAAAGCAGAGTCTTCAATCAGTGCGTTTTACCTGTACTAACATATACAGCCGAAACATTAACCCTAACAGAATGCACAGCTAACAAAATCAGAGTAGCACAGAGAGCAATGGTGAGAGATCTGCTGGGTCTGTCTCTGAGAGACAAGGTTTTCAACACAATTGTGATAGGAAGTAGTGCAGTAACCGACGCCAACCTTAAATGGAAATTGGGCGGAACACCTGGTCAGAGTCAGTGATGACGATCACAGATGGACAAGAATGGTGACGGAGACAGCGTAACGATGTATTCGGAAATAGAGGAAAACCGTCCACTCGATGGTCAGACGATCTTAAGCGTATTCATCTCAATTGGATGAGAGCATCACGGGACAGAGAGGAATAGAAGGTGTTACGGGAGGCTTATGTCCAGCAGTGGACAAGTATAGCTAGATGAGGATGATGATGATGATATATATTTAAGGCATTAAAACATTGTATAATGCCTTAATTAACAAACTGGTATTGTGTAAGCATAAAGTTACGTGTTGCTTCTCTTCCTAGAAAATAAGTTTCGGGGGCGCAAAATTCAAATCTTGTTAGAGGCGCTCATGACTGTAGCTACGGCGCTGACTTTACTTATCTGCTACTTTACATATATGGCACTAATTTAACTGTCGCTATCTAGACCGAATACATTAATTTTGAAACCCTAAGGAGATTTACGTCAGAGACTAGTACTGATATGAATTAAAAACTTGATTAGACTAAGTTTTCTGAGGTGACTAGGCTAGACTAGCCATCTATCTATCTTCTTCTTCTTAGCGTAGTCCCGCTGGTGCAGGGTCCGCTTTCTTGGTCAATGATCGCCATTTTGCCCGGTTTTGTGCGATATTTGGTTTTAGACCCACGAGCTTTAGGTCACTATTTATCGTGTCCTGCCATCGCTGCTTCGGCCTTCCTCTGGGACGTTGGCCTTCAATCTCAAAATGGAGGGCAGAGGCTTCCGGGGGATGCCCTAGCATTTACCGTTATAAGTGAGATTGTCATGAGCCATTAGTTGCGACCGGGTCGCTCTATCTTGACGTCAAGTGCATTTTATACCTACTGCCAGGTGATGCTTAGGCCGCTCCTAACATGGAGATAAGACGCCTTGCGTAGCCACTTCACTGGAGTACAGACGCTACAGATTTGCCTCTCCCATCGTCCGTGCCGTATCGAAACTCACCTTATACGCCGAAGATGCTGTTGAAGTCTTCTCGATCCTCTGCCGATGCTACAGATTTGCCTCTCCCAGCATCCGTGCCGTGCCGAAGCTCACCTTCGCCGCAGATGCTGTCGATCTTATGCCGTTGGCCAACTAGTGGCTCTTCCGCCTTTAGGGGTAGTTTCCCACCGCAAGTGCAAGGGTGTGCCCTTCCTTTTACCCGCTCATCCGCCCTCCTAGGAGGCCGTTGGTAGACAATAAAAGGTGATCTCCTTATACCGGGAGATAATCGGTCCCTTCATTCGTTAGCCGTTCGTATAAAGAAATACAGCGGTTGGCCCCTCACTACCGCGAGGTGGTGAATGTCAGGAGTTCACCATCTTCGAAAGCAGGGACCAAAAGGCATTTCCCAGTTTCTCAGGATCTTTGGAGAGGACTAGCCATTTGACTATAAACTAATAAAATTTGAGTTGTCTGTTTTCTTGAGTAACTAGACTGGACTAGTACTAATATGAACTATTAAAACTATATAAAAACTAGATTAGATGGTGTCCTAAAGAAACTAGGCTAGACATGGCTAGTCTAGCCTAGTTTCTTTAGGTCTTAGGTTTCCTTAGGTCTGTCTATAAACTAATAGGACTCTTTTCGTATTATTGTAAAGTAGAAAGTAGCATTTCCAGCGCAGACGTCTTACTAGCCATCTACCTATCTTCTTCTTCTTAGCGTTGTCCCGCTGGTGCAGGGTCCGCTTTCTTCGTAAATGACCGCAATTTTGCACGGTTTTGTGCGTCATTTAGTTGTACCCCACGATCCACGATCTTTAGGTCACTATTTATCTTGTCCTGCCATCGCTGCGATGCGATGGACGATCTTTTGAGATGTGGGTCTCCAGAGCAGTTTGTCGAAGGGATTTCGTCAGGGATCTAAGGCAGAGGTTCTCAAACTTTTCGAAGTCGGGGAACACTAAACTCTGAAATATTTTTAAGCGAAACATCTACAATTTAGCATTTAGACAGGGGCGCGGGTAGATAACCTTTTTGAAACCAAAAGAGTAATAGCAAACAGAATAATGCTCGCAAAAACACTTTCTTATTATAGAGGAAAAGAAAACGGAATCGTGTCGCAACATGTGATTGACAACTCCTGCTTCAAAGTGCTACTTTTAGAAAATAATATGTACCTATGTATATAAAAAATCTACCGATATTGATTGATGCAAATATATTTATTGAAAACACAATTAGGTTGTTGAATAAAAAAAAAATTTCGATTTTTTTTTATGTATTTCAAAACCTTATTATAAATAATTTGGATGTGCGAAGCGAAAAAGTTAAAAATGAACAATTTAAAAGTGATTGAAACTATGAACAATTTGAAAGTATGAACAATTTAAAAGTGATAAAATTTTGAAAATAATCACGTGACTCCAAACTCGCAATAATTTGTTTGTGAATTCGAAAGGGTGAAACTTCATTCTAACATTCAGACATAAACATTCTTTATAAAATCGTCGTTTTAGAATTTTTTCGGCACACTGTTTAAAACCATTGGTTTCGACGTTTAACAATGTGGGACATTTAAAAACATTTTTTGAGTTCTTTTTATAGTACCTACTCCTATACGATGGTGCGAAACAAGCACTATAACTTTTAATATTTGACTTATTTGACATGTCTACTACAACTACTGTATCAACAAAGTCAGGAGCGGGTAGAAATTATATATTCACGTCACAACGGTACCGATGCGTTTTCGGTACCGAGTTTGCTTCTTATAACTTTTTAATTACAACGAAAAAAATAAAACAAAAAAGAGTTTTGTCATAAAACTTATATATGAGCTTTCGATTTATGACGAAAAAAAATGCATTCAAATACCCAATTAAAATTAGAATGTGGTTATTTATACATACAGTATGTATACGCAATTGGCTATTTATACATACAGTCATCATCAATCATCATCATCAAGCGACCAATCGCGTCCACTGCTGGACATAGGTCTCCCGTAGCTTTCTCCATCCTGGCCGATCCTGAGCTGCCTCTATCCAGTTGGTCCTTATCCTTTTGATGTCGTCGGTCCATCTGGTTGGTGGACGGCCTCTACTTCTGTATGCGTCTTGGCGCGGTCTCCACTCAAGTATCCTCTTTGTCCAGCGATTGTCCGTAAGTCGCGCCACATGACCAGCCCAGTTCCACTTTAAGGTTGTTATACGGGTAACCGCGTCCGTCACTCCAGACCTCTCCCTTAATGTTATATTTGGGATCCTGTCTCTTAGTGATATACCTAACATCGACCTCTCCATTTTCCTCTGCGCGATACTTATTCTATTTGTAGTGTTCTTTGTGAGGGTAAGTGTTTCAGCCCCGTATGTAAGCACAGGCAACACGCACTGATCGAATACTTTTCTTTTTAGGCATATTGGAATGTCTGACTTAAAAATATTGCGCAGCTTTCCAAAGGCCGCCCATGTTAGGTCTATTCTTCTCGACATTTCACAGGTTTGGTTATCTCTACCAATAGAGATTTTGTGACCAAGGTATTTATAAGAGCTTACTTGTTCTATGCTTACTCCGCCTATCTTGATTGCCTCACTCATAACAAGATTTGTCATGTATTGAGTTTTGTTGGTGTTGATTTTGAGTCCAACAGAGTTCGATGCTTCCCATAGCCTCCGTAGCATTTGTTTTGCTTCGTCCATACTATCTGCGATAATTAAGATATCGTCGGCGAATCTCAGATGGTTTAGTTTTTCGCCATCTATGTTTATGCCCATGTCACCAAAGTTGGCCTGTTTGAACATATGTTCTAGGAGGGTTGTGAATAACTTTGGCGATATGACATCTCCTTGGCGTACACCTCGTGCAATATCAAAGTCTTGGGAATCATCTTGCAGCCTAACATAAGCTTTTGCTCTTTGGTACACGTGTTTGATGACCTTGATGTATCTATGATCGATACGGCATTCAGCAAGAGCTTGTAGCATTTTATGCTGGCTTATTGTGTCGAAAGCTTTTTCGTAATCGACGAAGATTATGCAGAGGGGTTTATTGTACTCGATGCATTTTTTGATAAGGGACTTGACTATTTGTAGATGGTCATTTGTGCCAAATCCGGCTCGAAAGCCAGCTTGCTCGCGGGGTTGATATAGGTCGAATTTATTTGTCAACCTCTTGTTAATGATTCTCATGAATAGCTTATATATATGCGATAGTAAACTAATGGGTCTGTAATTTTGCAAGTTGGTGATATCTCCTTTCTTATGCAGTATTATAATTATTGCCCGATCCCACTGGGAAGGTGTTGTCCCAGTTTGTAGGCAAGCATCAAATAACTTGCATAATGCATTTAATAACGTAGTTCCGCCGGCTTTTAGGGACTCGACTGCTACGCCGTCGTCGCCAATTGCTTTATTGTTTTTCATATCTCTTAGTGCCCCCCTTATTTCGTCTAAGGTAATATTTGGAATATCCTCGGACCCTTGATTTTGCACTCTATTTATGTTGGTGTCCAAGCTCACTGCATTTTTATCGCTATATAGTGTCCAGTAGAAGTCTTCTACAACCTTTAATATTTCCATTTTATTTGTTGTTATTTGGCCACTCTGTTTTGCTAGCTTGCAGATGTTTTTTCTGCCTTCGGAGAATGGCTTCCGTAGTGATTTCATGCCCTTGTTTTGCTCAATTGCCTTTAAGATTTCATTTGTGTTATATGTTCTTGTGTCCCTTCGCACTGCCTTGGATATTTCTCTATTTAGGCGTCTTAATTCTGTTGCGTTTGTTGTATGTTTATTTGTCAGATTTCTTCTCCTTTCCATTAGTTGTTTAGTGCTTGTACTGAGTTTTTCTTTTCGTTGGGTGCTTTGTGTCTGGCATTCTTTTACTGCGGTTTTTATAGAATTTGTAATAAGTGCGTTCAGGTCCTCCACATTCGGGTCTAAAACACTTTCCATATGTGCTAGCTGTGATTCTATTCTATGTTGATACTGGGTTTCGTCTCTAAGCGGTCTCCATTTGCTGGATGTTGGTTGTTTAATAAGCTTTCGCCGCTCGTTCTTGATATTAATTGAGATTTTGGATCGGACCAGCCTGTGGTCGCTGCCTATTGAGAACTTATTTAGCACAGCTACATCTCGCACTATTTCCTTTCTGTTAGATATGATGAAGTCGATTTCATTTTTTGTAGAGTTATCGGGGCTGGCCCAGATGAACATACATACAGTATGTATACGCAATTGGCTATTTATACATATAGTATGTATAAGCAATTGGCTATTTATACATGCAGTATGTATACACAATTGGCAATTTATATATACAGTATGCATTCCCAATTGACTATTTGTACATTCTGACTGTATATTCAAATATTGAAGTTACTATTAGGGTTCCGTACCGAAAACGGAACCCTTATAGGATCAATTTGTTGTCCGTCTGTCTGTCTGTCTGTCTGTCTGTCTGTCTCTCTGTCTGTCAAGACCATTTTTATCAGGAACGCGTAGAGGTAATAAGTTGAAATTTGTATCAAATACTCGGGTCTACGGTCTCTTTCAGCTGTGAAAAAATCAAACTTGTAAGTCAACGCGATCAAAAGATATGACCGTTTATGTCGCATATTTTGCAATTTCACAAGGGAATCAAAACCTATAGGGTACTTCCCGTTGACCTAGAATCATGAAATTTGGCAAGAAGCGGTGTCTTACAGCACATGTAAAGGGAAAAATCTGAAAACCGTAAATATGTAGTTTAATTACAAGAAAAATGCGAATTTACTATTAGAAACTTATGAAAATACATTAATGTGTTGCGTGGAATTGTCAGGCACCAGAAGCATATGGGTTGCATACAGTTAGGTCCTCCTCGGTTAGGTCCGAAGGTTAAAAAGTATGTGTTGGCACCAAGCTGTTTATTCTGAATTTTCTTTGTTTATATTCGTTATACATTTTATCACGTACGCTCTATATACATAATATATACAGGGTATATATTATGTCTAAATTTTGCTTGTTTATAACCGACATGCGACATACTCAAGTCCAGTAACATCCTGTATATATTATATTTCGTCTAATTTTTCTTTATAATCTACATATACTTAAATCACGTACGCCCTATATTTTTTGGTAGTCAATTGCCCAAAAGCAGTCAATTGGACAACTGAATGTTAAGAGTATCGAAATAGATCTAGAAATAGTTAATATGTTAGTTTATATTAGATCTAGAAATAGTTAGATCTTCTTAGATTAGATCTAGAAATAGTTACAGACCATTTTTCTTACGGGGTACTTCCCGTTGACCTAGAATCATTAAATTTGGCAAGAAGCGGTGTCTTACAGCACATCTGCACTCTCAGCACAAATCTGAAAACCGTAAATAGGTAGTTTAATTACAAGAAAAATGCGAATTTACTATTAGAAACTTATGAAAATACACTAATGTGTTGCGTGGTATTGTCAGGCGGCAGAAGCATATGGATTGCATACAGTTAGGTCCTCCTAAAGATACCTTACTTACAAGTTTGTACGGAACCCTCGGTGCGCGAGTCACAACTCGCACTTGGCCGGTTTTTTTTAAGATCATGTCTTTCCGATAACGGAAGGCCATCTGCAGACGCGTTTCGTGATTTATCTCTCATCAGTGCAGCTTTGCTTTTATAAATAACAATTTGTAAACCACTTACTTAAAACCAATGTGGATGATTAGGTGTTAGATATTTTGAATTTGATATTTCGTGAGAGAGACATGAACTTAGCAGTTAGTTATTGATTTAAATGATAATTTATATGATTTAAATGATCATTATAGATAATCATATAAACTTAATAAAGTCGGAACGCAGCCTGAATATAAAAATATATTCCACCTTTCCGGAGCTCTATAATACTATTGAGTCTTTTTAGGACTACCAAAACAAATATCATGTAAAATTTGTCAGTTATTTTATAGCTTTCAGTCCACCTTCGTGGCACTCAACCTCCGCTCCGGAAAGGTTGAATATATTTATATATTCAGGCTGTATTCCGATTTTATTAAGTTTATATGATTATCTACAATGAAATATGGTTTTACCAATTCTAGATTCTTCTTCTCTTCTTCTTTAAAATAGGCCTACTTTGGACCACGCTTGTTCAACTGTTGGGCTTTGACCTTTGCCCAGTATTGTCGCATCTTCGGCCGGTGTAACTCCTTTCTCTCTTCTGTCCAGGGGGTACCTTTCCTTCGAGTTTTTTCCTGAAATCCACGGACTTCCTTTAGGGTGCGTCTCACAGACTGTCTGTTTTTGAGAGCTGTTATTCCCAGTTCTTTAATATCCTTCTCGGTCTCTGTCAACCAAGTGGTACGAAGCTTCTTGTTTTGCCAGAAGGTGAACAGACGGTAGGTTAGTCGGTTTGGAAGCAATCTTGCAATGCAATTCTAGATGCATTTTTAGTCATCACTACATCATTACTACTTTGGTCATCACTACATCATCATCACTATACGCATGGACGCTTCATGGAGTTCTGTCATCATACGCTGATGAGACACAATATTATCGGCAAAGCGTAAATGTTTTAGATGATTTAAATGAATTCAAGTAGCTATATTATCTTCAAATACGTTGTTTTGAACTCGAAACCCCACTTTTAAACTTCTGTTTTTCTATTTCTGTTTTAACCTTTCAAACTACTTTCTCTTCCTTTCAATTTTCAATTTCGTCATTTGAAACATATATATCTTCCTTTTAAACAGCAATTTTGTGTTTTTGCAGTTCAATTTCTCACTTTTTTGACAAAAAATAACCTGAAATTCAATCAAAACAACGGCACTAGTTTTGCGAAATCGAAGAAAAGACAAATTTTAAATTTGACAGGGTGAGTTTGAAGTTAAAACTCTTAACTCAATTTGGTCCAATCTTCAATTTCATGCTTTAAAACTTCTATTTTGTCCTTTCAGTTTTCAATTTCATCCTTTGAAACATCTATTTCGTCCTTTTAAACATCAATTTTGCCTTTTTGAGGTTCAATTTCTCACTTTTTTGAGAAAATAATCTAAAATTTAATTTAAACAACGGCACTGGTTCTGCGTAATCGAAGAGAAGACACATTTAAATTTGGACAGGGTGTGTTTGAATTTATAACTCTCAACTCAAACAATCTTCAATTTCGTGCTTTCAAATTTCTATTTCATCCTTTCAATATTCAATGTCGTCCTTTAAAATATATATTTCGTCCTTTTAAACATCAATTTTGTCTTTATAAAGTCCATTTTCGCACTTGATAAAATTGACAAAACAACGCAAAATTTAATCAAAAACAATGGCACTAGTTGTGAAAAATCGGGGAAGAAATTTAAATTTTGACAAATTGAGTTTCAAGCTAAATCTGCAATTTTTAAAATTCAGACAAGTTAGCAAAAAATAATCGAATAACATATAACAATGTTTACTATTTCTGTTCAGACATAAAAATAATTATTTTGCATATTTATCTCCGATGCCAACCATTGTCGGGTGCTTTGGTGGCAGTTCCTCGAATTCCCTTTCGATCCGCCTTTGAACTTCTGAGGCGTTCTTCCAACAACAACAACTTCCTCGTTCGCTTTCTTTGTCAATGACCGCCATTTTGCACGGTTTTGGTCGTCATTTAGTTTTAGGCCCACGATCTTTAGGTCACTATTTATCGTGTCCTGCCATCGCTGCGATGCGATGGACGATCTTTTGAGATGTGGATCTCCCGAGCAGTTTGTTGAAGAGATTTCGTTGTTGATCTAAGAAGTATTTCCTGCACCTGCTCTTCTTTTCTAGGGCTCGTGGATGTCCGTGGTCGTCCAGAACGTTTCTTGTTGACGTTGTGAACGGTTCCATCTGCTTCAAATTTATCTCTGATGCCAACAATGGACGGGTGCGTTGGTGGCAGTTCCTCAAATTCCCTTCCGATCCGCCTTTGAACTTCCGAGGCGTTTTCGGTCGTCTAACAACAACAACAACTTCCTCTTTTCCAAGCTAAATTGACTTCCTGCCATTCTACAACATTAATTACACCTGCAAAAACGCAAAAAGCAGCCTGTTAGCGACAGTCAAAGTGTTTTGGGACATCCTCATTCAATTTCTGATGATATTATCTTGGCACATAGTAGAGAAGATCTAACAACATTGATTGCAAACTTATACAGAAAATCTAAAAGAACTAGGGCTGACGATGAACCTTTCAAACACCTAGATAATGTACCAATGAACAGAAAAACCAATAATAGTGAGAGGACTGGAAATCAAAGAGGTGGAAGAATTCATCCACCTAGAACAGAAGCGTACTATCAACCAAACCAACCAGAAAGAAGAAATACGAAGAGGAATAAGACTAGGATGGGTGGTAGCCTCCGCCAAAACTATAATTCATCCTGCGAAATTAGAAAATAGCTCGATGCCTAAAATCACGAGTTCCAGTGCATTTTACCTGTGAAAAGGGTCGTTGCTCTCCTAAAGCCTGGGAAAGAACCAAATGAGCCTAAAAACTTCCGAACAGTCTCCCTCATATGCCAGACATTTAAGCTAATGGAGCGAATGATTCTGAACATAATCTCAGCGACTATCGATGGGAAGCTAATTCCGGAACAGGCTGGCTTTAGACCGGGGAAATCTTGTGGCGGACAAGTCCTAAACCTTATTCAATACATCGAGGATGGCTTCGAAAAGAAGAAGATCACAGGGGCTGCCTTCATTGACCTGTCTGCCGCATACGATACGGTCAACCACCGAAAATTGATATGCAAACTGTATGAAATGACAAATGATTTCCACATCACGTCGATTGTCGGAGCCTTCCTCCGAAACCGCCGTTTCTTAGGGAAAAATAGTAGATGGCACCTGCAGAGGAACGTATTTCCGCAGGGCAGTGTACTGGTCCCATTACTGTACAATATCTATACCAACCCATACGGCGGGAGATAAGGTACTTTATATATGCTGACGACACAGCGCTAGCAGCCCAAGGAAATAGCAGCCCATGAGGTTGAGAGAAAAATGACAAATGCCCTGTACGACCTTGCCGCCTACTACGAGCACAATCTCCTCCGATCGAATCCAGCAAAAACTCAAGGAGGCAAGGAGGCAGGTGAATATAATGTGGTCTGGCCAACAGTTAGTGCCCACCTCCAAATTACCTCGGGGTAACACTAGATCGAGCTCTGACATATAAGCGCCACTGTCCCAACACCAGAAAAAATGTAGCAACAAGAAACAACCTTCTCCAGAAACTGACTAGTATGTTATGGAAAGCACGGCCAGCAACATCGAGAACCTCAGCCCTTGCATTAAGCTTCTCTGCATCCGAATACGCCGCTCCAGTATGACAAATCGACCTCCCTTTGAATCAAGCATTCCGTCTAATAACAGGTTGTCTGAAGCCCACGCCACTTCATCAGGTATACTCTCTCGCTGGGATAGCACCGCCTCACATCAGGAGAGGTAGCCGCTGAGGCAGAAGGGGGGCGACAAGAGACCGACTCAAGGCACCCACTCTATGGCCACCAACCAGCTAGACTCAGACTCCGATCCCGCCACAGCTTTTTGGCCAGAACAGCACCTTTGCAAGTCTCTCAGGAAACCAGAAGGCTCCAGAAATGGCGCGCTCAGGCCCAAGACCCAATCACCCAACAAAAAGAGGAGCTGGCACCGGGACATTTCCTCCCATACCCAATCTGGAGAACGCTCAACAGACTTCGCACAGGAGTCTCGAGGTGCAGAAAAAACCTGCAAAAATAGGGAATGCTACCAGAGGACCAAAACCCTCAGTGGTCCTGCGGAGAAATGCAGAATCCTCCACACCTGCTGACCTGCATCGACATGGGACAGAGCTGCACAGGGAGCGACCTAATTTTAGGTCTAAGATTACAAAAAGGAACATCGAAAGAATACGATCAATAACTAAAGTCACCTATATTGGAGCGAAAGTTGCAATGCTAAAATGGAGATTCACAGGTCACGTTGCAAGAAGTGATAGGATGAGACGGGACTGGCGAATCATAGAATGCAGACCGTATGAACACAAAAGAGAAAGAGGATGACCTCCTATGAGATGGTCCTCCTAAAAAAGGAACAACCGGTCTAGCATGGTTCCATACAGCACAGAATATGGAAAACAATCGTGAAGGTCCTATGTCTAAGGGAAGACCTAATGGCTAAAGATGATCTTTGTTGTGCCTTTGATATCTTTGTGGCATTAGGCTCTCTTCACGTAAAAGCCTGCCGACCTCTGAACTAAACAAACCAAATTATTGCCGTCTTTGCTTTCCAACATTTTGAACTATGATCTAATGTAATCAATCTTAAAATCTAATCAATAATCTAATCAGTAACAACCAATACATTTCAATTATTTATTTTCTAAATTTTCTGTACATTTTAATAAATATTCAAATCTCAAGCAGATTTGGAGAATTCCTCCATCATAGTGACCATGGAGTCCAAAGTTTCTTCTCCAGACGGAATGATTTGTTCTGGTGGCAACAAGAAACCGTACCTTCCAGTGTCTCTCAATTCGTAGGTGTAGGTGATGCGAGTCTGGAAGTTACCTTTGACCCAATCCATAGATCCTCCAGAAGCAACATCTGCAAAGCAAAGATTTAGGCGTTTTCCCAAAAATTTCCAAGTTTAAACTTACAGATAACTTCGACGATGTTTCCAACAGTGAATCTCGTTCCGTAGCGGCTGGCCAAACTGTCGCGCATCTTCAGTCCAACGGAGTACAACTCGTCGTAGTTCTCGACGTGGGCGGGAGAGTGTCCGTAGGGGATGAGCAACAGCTGGGAGTAAGAGTGGAAGGCGATGTACGCGATCAACTTGCTTTCGATGGTAGCGATGTAATCAGACATGACCTTGGTTTCGATTTCAGAGAAAGCGTTTGGTCCATTGTAAGTCTCAGCGCACGGGTTGCTGCTCACACCTCCTTCGTTAAAGTGGTAGCCCCAGTTCCTGTTGGGGTCAGCACCGTAGCAGAGACCGTATGGTTTACGAGTTTTACGCCACATACGATTCTAAAATTTGAAAAAAAAATAGCAAATTTTCGCTTTGGAATCTATCCATCCTCGATTTACACGGTTTGTTTCAAAACCTTTCAAAAACCACAAACGCCAAAGTCATATGTTTTCATTCTAATATTGATAAAAGGAAAACAAGAAAATGAACGTCTGAAATTGGAACGTATCCAACTATATATCTGTCGAAGTCTCTTCGCAAAATTCGTCATTTCATGAAATACCTAGAGTAGGGAAATATGTCATGTTCTGGCGCCTCCTCACTCCTCGACCCACCCCCAGTCAGTTTAAGAACAGAGTGGTCAGCTATAGAATTGATGGTTTACGGGATTGATGTAGATGGCTTTGTTAGTAAACAGCTTTTAACCAACTTTAATCAGCTTCTAAACAGCTTTTGTGTGTGGAAAGTGGATGAAAAGTGGATGGAAAGTGGATGGAGTGGATGGAAAGTGGATGGAGTGGATGTAAAATGGATGGAGTGGATGGAAAGTGGATGGAGTGCATGGAAAGTGGATGGAAAGTGGATGAATTGGATGGAAAGTGGATAGAGTAGATGGAAAGTGAAAGGAGTGGATGCAAAGTGGATGGAAAATAGATGGAGTGGATGTAAAGTAGATGGAAAGTGGATGTAAAGTGGATGGAGTGCATGGAAAGTGGATGGAAAGTGGATGAAGTGGATGGAAAGTGGATGGAGTAAATGGAAAGTGGATGGAGTGGATGGAAAGTGGATGGAAAGTGGATGTAAAGTGGATGGAGTGCATGGAAAGTGTATGTACTGTGGATGTAAAGTGGATGGAAAGTGGATGGAAAATGGATAGAGTGTATGGAAAGTGGATGGAGTGGATGGAAAGTGGATGGAAAGTGGATGTAAAGTGGATAGAAAGTGGATGTACAGTGGATGTAAAGTGGATGGAAAGTGGATGGAGTGCATATGGAAATGGAAAGTGGATGGAAAATGGATAGAGTGGATGGAAAGTGGATGGAGTGGATGTAAAGTGGATGGAAAGTGGATGTAAAGTGGATAGAAAGTGTATGGAGTGCATGGAAAGTGGATGGAAAGTGGATGAAGTGGATGGAAAGTGGATGGAGTGGATGGAGTGGATGGAAAGTGGATGGAAAGTGGATGGAGTGGATGGAAAGTGGATGGAAAGTGTATGGAAAGTATATGGAAAGTGGATGGACTGGATGGAAAGTGGATGGAAAGTGGAGGGAGTTAAGAGTTTGACCTCGTTTTGATGAGTCATTGAACCCTTACAAGTATGGAATCGTGCGTGAGCGTAGATTTCATATACGACTTCAAGATTCATAAGATTCCATCTGAAGGGTTGTGCGGATTCTCGAACAAAGGCTGCTCAATTTACTAACAAAGCTATCTACATCAATCCCGTAAACCATCAATTCTATAGCTGACCACTATGTTCTTAAACTGACTGGAGGTGGGTCGAGAAGTGAGGAGGCGCCAGAACATGACATCTTTTCCTACTACCTACGCACTACCAGAAACGTCGGCGTTTAGTGAAAAATATTGCATTTCTCGTCTAGGTAGTTCATGAAATGATCTTTCGGCGCCGGTATGTCGAGCTAAATTCCGAGTTCCACAATCACACGCTCAATGTAGTTTGATTCTGCGTGTAATGCCTAGCGTGTTTTGGGACGTTTCTGAAAGTGCCTAGCTATTTCATGGAATGACGGATTTTGCGAAAAGACTACGACATATCCATTTTTTCAGGAACGAATCTACTGTGTAAATCGAGGGAAGATATTGTTTCTGGGCTTACAGAGGTGTGGGTGTAAACGTAACCGTCTGGGTTGAAGTTGGGGAAGATGTACCAGTCGTGGCTTTCGGCCAATTTGCGAACTTTGGCGTCGCTGCTGGTCAAGAACTCGTTCAACATGTAGGTGACAGTCGCTGGGGAGATCCTGAAAATCATTTGTTAAGCAGATGCTAAATTTGTATAAGTTTTTCTCACCATTCACGAGCGTGAATTCCGCCCTCGATGAAGATGGCACGGTTGGCATTTTCCGCCTTGAAGGAAACGTGGACACCCAGAAGCTCGCGACCTTCGTAGGAACTACCCGCGTTGATCACTTTCACCGTACCAGGATAACTTTGCTCCAATCCCCTCAACCAATCATAGATCTAAACAAAAATTACTTCAAGCTTAAGATTGAACGCGATTGTTTGTTTAAGATTGTTTATAAATAATTGATTTTAAATAGACCTTTTCATTTTTTTGCTTGCGTGCGTAAAAAAGTGCCCGAAATTTTTTGACGTATAACCAGTGAAAATAACAAAATGTGCCCGAAACTTTCATATTCCCGCCATTTAAACTCCAGAATTTTTCTATTTAATTAAAAAGAAAAATTCTGGAGGCAATTTACGAATAGAACTTTTCAGAGTTGAAATTCTTTTTATGCACATACGTCAATTTCCGCCATGTTTTCGGCCACTTTTTTGACGCATAACCAGTGAAAATAATAAAATGTGCCCAAAACTTTCATATTCCCACCTTTATACATTGAAGACGCGCATGCGCTTAAGTTAAAAGGTCTATTGATATCGTCTATTTGTTAACTTAATCTAGATATTATTTACTTCATCAAGGGTGTGGTATTGGGTCCATCCAAAAGCTTTTTCTCCAGACCTAAGAAGTGTTCCTTGGATGTTCTCCTGGACGTCGTCCATGTAGACGGTGTAGGCGAGGTTTTGCAACTTCATGGCGTCTTCGAAGTCGGCCATGAGGTGTGGGGGCACCATGATGTCGACGGGGCGCGCGACGGCGGTGGGGGAGATCCAGAAGCTGTAGCCTTGGCCGAGCTCCTCGAGGTTCCTCAAGGCGTACACTTGCTCCTCGCTGGTGGGGATCACCCGGAAGACTTTGAAGCCGTCGTAGCGCATTTGGCCGCTGGCCGCGGCCAACAGGCACAGGGAAATTGCCAAAATCGTTTTCATTTAGCTTTAAAGGAAATCATAACAACCAATGTTTAGTCAATGTGTTTATGCAACGTTTAGTTTAAACCTCGAAGGTTTCTGACTATATATAGCCTCCTTGCTGCGAATTAAACACCAAGCACTTTACATATCAAGAACTCATTTAACTATCGCTATCTAGACCGAATTTATTATGTTATCCGCTTTGTAGGGTATGCATGATACTCTACAAAGTTTTAGGTCAGAGACTAATGTGAACTAACAAAACTTAATAAAGGCGGAACACAGCCTGAATATATAAATATATTCAACCTTTCTGGAGCTCTATAAAAGTAATGAGTCTATTTTGGACTACCAGGTAGTCCTAAAAAGTCTCATTAGTTTTATAGAGCTCCGGAAAAGTTGAATATATTTATATATTCAGGCTGTGTTCCGACTTTATTGAGTTTATATGATTATCTATAAAATAGTATAGATTAGACTAAAGTAACTAGACTAGACTAGCCATCTGTCTTTAAATTAATAAAACTTGGCTTGAGTGATTTCTTGAGTGACTAGACTAGACTACTACTAATTGTTGAAATATACTAATCGAGTAAGGCGCCTTCCCTGAACTAAAAAGGGGTCAAAAAATTAAGATTTTTTGAAAATTAAGAAAAATTGTGTAAAAATGCGGTTTACGTCCTGAATCCGGTGAATTCAACAAAAAATTAGGTTTTTGACATCATGCGGAAAAGTACGAGACCGTCGGTTCACCCGGTGCGGCGGAAAATGAAAGCGAAAAAAAAAACGTTTTTTTCCATCACTGTTGTGGACGCCGTTCTCTTGATAGAAGAGCGCCGTATCTCCAAACCGGTTCGTTCGATGCGAGATGTTTACCCGCAACCGGCGGTGGAAGAATCTGGTACCTTCGGGCATCCTGTTCCCGCTCTGGGTCAATTTTAACACAAAAATCGGAAAAACACGGTGTTTTTTCACCCAATTTGTGGGGATTCCTCTCCTGGGATACCCAACAGTCGGATCGGGACCGAACCGGCACCAATCGATTCGGCATAGTGCCTTTTAGTTTGTTTTGGAGTTTAATTGCGATTGTGGGCCTGATGGCGCCGGGGTGCCCGAAAAACCATGTTTTGCAGATGTATGCGAGAATCCTCCGGAATTCGCTAAATTAAATAGCAGGGCGTCGCGGTGGCGGTTTCTAAATAGAGAACGAAAGGGTTTATAAGGCGATATGAACGATGCACCGCTCGATCCCATTCGGGGGTCTCAACGCCCGTCCAAACTCGAAACGAATTTTTAAAAATTGAGCAAATTGAAACCTTCAATATTCGGTGAAATCTTCTAGAATTGTATTGCTTATTCCTTTTCAGGGATTATAGCCCCACGTGTCTACTTTCGAACGACACCTCTCTCGGCGCATTACACCTCCGGGGACGTTCCGCAGGCCCCAATTCGCAAAGTCACTTTTTTTCACCTCTTCAAACGGAAACGCGAAAAAGAAAATTTACATTTCCAGTCCGACAAGTGCATGCCCGGTGAAAAGGCCAACAGTATGGCGTTTGAATTTCTCAAATCCATCAACGGATTCGCACTCCAGGTCAAAAAAACTACGACCATTGCTTGCCGCTGAATCGCCAATTTACACTTACAGCTGATCATTTTGACACTATTTTCGCTCAGGTTATGTGCAAATGTCATTGTTGAAGTTTATCCGTTTATGATTATTATAAACTAGCCATCTGTCTATAAACTAATAAAACTAGACTTGACTATTTTCTTGAGTAACTAGACTAGATATGAACTAAACTAGATTCTACTGGTTTCTAAAGTATCTAGTTAATTAACTAATTAATCAAATAGCAAGAAATAATTCTAAATATTAAGATAATTTCGCCGATACATATTGGGATAATTGTATCGCACTCGTCCGCGCCGGCGGCGCGGCGCGAGTGGTATAGCTGGCGCAAGTGGTGTAGCCGGCGCGAGTGGTGTAGTGGTGACGCTCGTGGCCTCATGTTAGAGCGCTAACTAACAAGTATAGAGGTCCCGAGTTGTATCCCCAGTGCCGGCCGAATATGTACCAGAAGACAAATGTGCAAAATAATAATTAACGCAATTTACAATAACAACTAGGTTTCTGGGCCTATAAGTGAATGTGAATGCAAAATGCGATAGGCCACAAGTAGGCCGCAGTGTTTGAAGGGTTAATACCCGGCATCCACATAGGACCAAACTTTTTAAAATAAAATAAAAATATCGCACTCGTGAAGCTATAACCGCACACATATGAGTGCTGTTATGAGTCCATTACAGACGCAAAATAGAAAAAGTGATTTATATTAGTTTAGTTATTGTTTCTGTTCTTACCTGTGAGCTTACAACAAAACTATGATCGTAGGGAACTTAGCGGTGGCGTTTTATATATTTCGCTATCTGGTGAAAAATCAGATAGAATCTGAATTGAAGTCCTCAAGTGGACTAATAAGGCCGTCGTTATCGATCTAGATTACGCGAAACAAAAATCCTACTTGAAACCTATTTATAAATCCAAACGATTGTTTCCACATTTTTTACGAATCGACGAGTAAAATCTCGATTTGTGAAGATCGTTCGGATGTACATTCTTCAACGCGCGTTGAAGTTACTTATTTTTAGATCGCTTTGTTTTTTAAGTCATCTTATCGCTTGGTCGCAAAGATCCGATCGTACGATTTCCTGCTGAAAATTAAAAACGCTAATCAAAGCGGATTATAGTCTTATCACTCAATCAATCAATCACGTATTTTAATTTAATTAATTCTATTAATGGAGTAAACACAAATTCTAAATTCAATGTTTTTTGTTTGAAACAATTCAACAAAATATTAAACTTTCAAGTAGATTTCATGGTCAAGATCAAGGATCAAGGCAATGGTTAGCGGATTCTACAAATACTAACCAGAATACTAAGCAGAACATCTTGCTAAAGCACTAAATATAGCATTACATGAATTTCCAGTCTAGTTTTCCTTCTAAAGATAGACTTCCGAACAAAGGCTCTGGCGTCCCTAACGCAGCGTGAAAATCGTCGCGACATAGCATTATGCACTATGGAAATGTATGAGACGCCATTCGAGCGCAGCGACATTGACGCGCTCAGCGTCCATCCGTCAGTGCCGGTGCGCTCGAATGGCGCCTCATACATGTCTATAGTGCATAATGCTATGTCGCGACGACTTTCACGCTGCGTTAGTGACGCCAGAGCCGCTTTGTTCGGAAGTCTACCTTTAGAAGGGAAACTAGACTGGAAATTCGTGTAATACTATATTTAGTGCTTTAGCAAGATTTTTTTACGCTATGTCGCCGCGTCAGTATCGCTGCGTTAGTGATGCCGCCTTGCTCGGAAGGCTACCTTATAGAAAAAGATTTATTTGTCAACGCCAATTTGTTGATCGCTAAAGGTAGACTTCCGAGCAAAGCGTCTCTGGCGTTACTCACGCAGCGATACTGACGCGGAGATATAGCGATAGTATTATGCTCTATGAAACTGTATGAGGTTATGTATGAGGCGCCATTCAAGTGCAGCTCGGCGCCACCGTATCTCAGGCGCGTTTTAAAGCTATTCAGCGGCTCGGTGCAAGTTTTTGGCGGGGCCCACTCTGAGAGAAGAGAAACGTACATAGAAGAACCATCACCAAGAGTGTTGGATAATTTTTTTGCACACATTGTGGCGTCATGCTGCTAGTTCTGTAAGCTCCAAAACCAGATGGCGTTTATTTATTACCACGCATTGTAAAGTAACAAATTTAACAAAAGGCATTTATTTTATCGAGGTCAGAACTCATTTGTGATACAGCCTGGAACTAACCAAACACCTTAATGTTCAGTTGCTCATTACCTTGCTTCCTTACGGAAACACTTGCGTTCAAACGTTCAAATGTTCCCATAAAGTTGGTTCTTCTATAGATGTCTTTCATCTGTCCGCCTGACTCCGTAGTGGAGTGAAAAAACCTAGCTAGTAAAGCTATTAAAAATACAGCAAATAATACAAAATTCACTGAAAATTTATTTTTCTTCTAAGTAAACTATACAGCATAGACAAAATCAACAAAGGTTTAAAAATATGTTTATGGGCGATTGCCTCGGCCAAACTTTCGCCAATATAATTTTTTTTATACTTTCTTCTAAATTTAAATTATTGGGAGTATCTCTTTCTATTGAAAGTAATGCCAAATTAGAAGTTCTAACTTGAGTAATTGTGCTCCTTAGGTGAGTTTTTAGTCTACGCAATTCACTAAAAGATCTCTCAGCACTTGCTATACCTATGGGCAGCGTTACAAAAAATCGAAAAACTAAATCAACATTGGGGAAAATATCATACATTTTCTGTTCAACTAAATATTCTAGACCAGTACCCATCTATCACAACAAGAGTTATCACGTGAAAAATATATGTCCTGAAAATGTATCAATTCATCTATCAAAATAGGGGAAATAAATTTAAATGTATCACTTAATAATGTGCAACTTTTTTCCAAATCTGATTTTGCACTGTTTTTCGTGAAAATTGGATTTAGAAAACCAAATAATTCTGTAACATCTTCCAGACCCTTAATTCTGTCAAACATTAGGTTTACCATTGCATCTAGAGTTAGGTTTATTACATTAGTTTTAAAATCGATTACAGGATCTATAACAGGATCGTCTCTGGTGCCTCCATCGTGAAATTTTTTAACTCTTCGAATTCTTTTTCTTTTTAGATGCATGTGTTCTTCGTCCATTTCATATAGACGCCATTTCGACTTGGAGAGTTCCAAAATTTGGTTGAAATAAGAGTCAGTTCTTCGTGTATCTTTAGATTTTTCATGCACAAAACGACTTGAAATAAATCAATGTCTTTCTTCTGCAATATTTTTGACGTAATATCGATAGTTTGCAGAACAAAAAAGATGGTTCTCACGTTGCAATTTGATTACCTGCCTTTTGACCTGCGGACAATTACAGACTTGAATCGTACCAACTTTGTTGTATACCTAATGTTTATTAAATTTATTTCAAGATACTGTCCACAATTGCAGTATCATTTAGAAACTGAGACAAAAATAAAGTGTTCGAGTGCTTCAATAATGGAAGAACAAATTCGACTTTTGGCAGCTGCTACTAGGACTACATTGTTGGAAGAACAAAAAATCCAAAAAATCAATCATCAAAAAATCAAATGTGAAACTATTGATGCCGCAGCCACTTCATCGTGGTTGTGACTTATCTCTACAATTGTTTCTAAACACGAAAGAACTGATTTAAAATTTTGCAATAAAGCACTTGTTGCCTTTGCTCTTGCAGACCACCTTGTATTGGACAGATCTTTAAGTGTGTGTTGTTTTTCCTTTCTTGAAAATACTTCATCTTCTTCATTTTGTTTATGTTCCGTTTCCATATCCGAAAAGATTCTAGCATCTTTAAAAGCTGCTTTTAGCTTAGCCCGTCGGCGTTGGGTTGAGTCAGCAAAAAAATTGCAACATTTTTGGACATTTCCAAAAAAAAAATCAATATTTGTGTTGAGGCGTTTTTTTAACCGCGTGACTTAATACTAGGTTCAACTCATGTGGTGGGCAATGCACGTAGGGAGCAAAAGATTTATAATTTTCCCGACTCATAGCTTTACCCAATAGGGTATGGACACCTTTTTCGCCACCACTCATCAGACTAGTTCCATCATACGCTTGCCGAACCATGTTGTTTTGTGACGAAATTATGACGTTTAAGTGCATCTAACAATAACGAAACGTATCCAGGACCATGGTGCTTGTGGTTGCCCAAATTCAAATATTCTAGAAATACTTCTTTTACTTATATATTATTATTTAGAATAACTAAATGTACATATTGGATCAATAAAGCTACTTGGTCTCTTTTAGAAATGTAAGTGGTACCTACCATCAACAATTACAGTCCATAATATAGCTTTTTGAACTTCTTTCAACAATGTAGTCCTAGTAGCAGCTGCCAAAAGTCGAATTTGTTCTTCCATTATTGAAGCACTCGAACACTTTATTTTTGTCTCAGTTTCTAAATGATACTGCAATTGTGGACAGTATCTTGAAATAAATTTAATAAACATTAGGTATACAACAAAGTTGGTACGATTCAAGTCTGTAGAATGACCTCGTAAGGGTAAAGTTATTGATGTAATTGTCCGCAGGTCAAAAGGCAGGTAATCAAATTGCAACGTGAGAACCATCTTTTTTGTTCTGCGTCATATTGTCTTTTAACACTGATGTCAATACCCAGTCGTTACAACGTTGTTCAATACCCGGGGTACCCGGGTACCCGCATGGGTTTTTCAGTCACTAAAATTAGTTTAATACCCGGAGAATTTCACATTACAACTAGGGATTACCCATAGAGTATTCCACTACCCGAAAAACCCTATTTCATGGAACCTAACAATTGTAGGAACATTGGAAAAAAAATAAAAAACCGGCCAAGTGCGAGTTGTGACTCGCGCACCGAGGGTTTCGTACAAACTTGTAAGTAGGGTATCTTTAGGAGGACCTAACTGTATGCAACCCATATGCTTCTGGTGCCTGACAACACCACGCAACACATTAATGTATTTTCATAAGTTTCTAATAGTAAATTCGCATTTTTCTTGTAATTAAACTACATATTTACGGTTTTCAGATTTTTCCCTTTACATGTGCTGTAAGACAGCGCTTCTTGCCAAATTTCATGATTCTAGGTCAACGGGTAGGGTACTTCCCGGTGACCTAGAATCATGAAGGGGTTTCTAGGTATTGATTCCCTTGTGAAATCGCAAAATATGCGACATAAACGGTCATTTCTTTTGATCGCGTTGACTTACAAGTCTGATTTTTTCACAGCTGAAAGAGACCGCAGATCCGAGTATTTGATACTAATTTCAACTTGTTACCTCTACGCGTTCCTGAGAAAAATGGTCTTGACATACAGACAGACGGACGGACGGACAGACAGACAGACGGACAACAAAGTGATCCTATAAGGGTTCCGGTTTCGGTACGGAACCCTAAAAATACATTCCAGTAGACATGCTAGCATCTAAAGATAGTGAAGAATTCTCTTCTCCATTTGGGTTTAATAAAAAAGTTCCTCTATGCTCTTATGTTCCTAAAAAAAAGAAAGTTGTACTTCTATCTACGATGCAATAGATGCAATCAGATGTAGCAATTTGCACCGAGGCAAAAAAAAGAAACCAGTCAGTCTTTTAATAAAACAAAAATTGGTGTGAATATAATGGATCAGATGTTAGGCCGTTACACAACCCTCAGGCGGACTAGCCGATGGCCTCTCTTTGGCCATTTCTTTTTAATATTTTGGATATCGCCAGTCTTGCCAGCTATATATATATATATATATATATATATATATATATATATATACATATATTTATATATATATTTATATATATATATATATATATATATATATATATATATATATCATTTATCTAAACAAAAAAATTAAAAAAAAAGACAAACGAGCGCAGATTATTTTTACGAAAATTAAGTGAACAATACAAAATTCTTCAGCGCCAGCGATTCAAGAACGATCTCAAAATATGCAAATTATGAGAAATTTCACCACTAGGATTGCCATAGAAAGCATCTATGGAAAACCAATAGATCCTACAAGCAAGGCAACAACATCAAGTGAGTCAGGCGGGTCTACTGAACCGACAGATTTTACTGAACGAAAAATTGTTGTAGGATCATGTCATATTTGTTACCAGGGTGTACCAAAAATCTTGTAAAAAATATGACAAACCAGTTTGCGATGATCATTCAAAAGCAATTGTAAAATATGACGCATGTTTTCAAAAAAAAATTGAAAATAAAAATATTTTATTTATAATTTATAATAAGTTTTATAATAAAATTAATTAAAAGTTAAATGATTCCGTTTATTTATATATTAAGTAATATTTTTTATCACTAGAAATAAGTTTAATTACTTATTTATATTTGGGTAACCGGGTACCCCGGGTATTGAACAACGGGGTATTTGACTTTAAGGCCGAAAAGTTTATATATTTTTTGGCATCTTTTCTAATGAATGTATATGAATCGATGTGAATAGACTCAAATAACGAGGATCTGAAAGGATTTGATAATTTTTCGTTAAATACAAGATATAAGATAAAATATAAGATATGTAAGTAAGAACATGCAAAAGGGTACCCGGGTATTGACATAAGTGTAAAGGGATGCATCAATTGACATTTCCTCCAAATATGCCAAGTATTCCAGTTGTACCCATTATATTAGATTTACTTCGGGAATGTTAATTTTGTTTTTTGTTGTTTTGAATTCTGGTAAATAGATGTCCCCAATCATTCCACAAAACCACGTTTTCTTTTCCAAATAACCAACATGTATGGCAATAAGCTACATCCATTTGAGGTGAATATGAAAGCCACCATCTGCTACGTTTTTCACCAAAGCTATTCTTAATTCTTAAAGTCGGAGTATTTCTCTGAAAAACTGCAATTTTTGGTTTTAAGGTAGACAATACCTCGTGGTTGGCAAGTCCCAACACGTATTAAATCTAGTTTTTTACTTTCGGAAAGTGTTTCACTTTTAAATCAGGCGTAGTCCGAGGGAAATTTCTTCGTTTTAAAAGTGAGGAGGAAACTTTTGGAAACCATGAGTTTATCATATTCTATTAATAATGAAATGATTGCCTTGTTAATAAAATATGCTATACTATAAATTATATTTCCATGTAAGGTATTATTTTGGAAGTACAAATTGTATTTTTAAACTTAAAAGAATAGCTTTCACCCTTTGTTGAAAATATTTTTTTTTTTACTTTTCTTATGGACAAACATGTGCATTGTAAAGTATATATATAGTATTTTAGTTATAAAGTATTGTCACAGGAGCCCGCCCGCATAGAGGCCCGTCGGTGCTACGCACCGATTGCACCTATGTTAAATACGCCTCTGCCGTACCTACAAATCTCATGGACACGCTCATCCCGCAAAACCGGCCCCCCCATCCGCCCAGCATTTTCCCAATCATAGTCTTCAGCTTGATGACATCCGGCTCAACTTAATCGTCGAACTGGCCCGGATACGCGTTAAACTCGCTAACGAACCGATCCAAACCCCGCAGAATCACGTAATAAATCATCAAGCTATCGGGATCTTCAAGGTGTTCGCTAATGTCTCCGCAGGATAAATTCTCGTACTCGTCGGCGATTCTCGTCCCGCGGATCAAATACAACTCCGAGGCATGTTTACAAAATATTTTAACTTCTTCCTCGGAAATCGAGTCTTGAGATTGGTTTAAGTTTCTTAAAATCAGCGTGACCCGGCGGTAAACTGCCTCGACTTGTTCGTTCGCACGCTTTTGATAAATTTACTGGAGATTTATATAACTATTCGTGTTTACTGCCATATCTGGTAAGCTTCCCTTCACTGGAAGACCCTCGCTTAGCACCAATTCTCTAAGAGCTGCGGCCATTACCCAAAACGCTGGTCCCTATAACAAAAAATAAACTCAAACTAAGACCATTACCTCCAAATCTAATTTACTTCTTGAGATATATTTGAACATTTCGGATCATCTAAAATAACTTGAATTTGCGGCGGGATTTCCGTATGTCCCATGCAAGTATTCACATATTTTATCGCCTCTTCAAAGTTTTCTTCTAAAATAACATCATCAACCGAATTTCTAATCATTGTTTTAAGTTCTTCTTTTTCTGCCCTTTCCCTCGGCAAAACGCCTACAAAATAAAACCGTAAATATTGAACAATTAAAATTTATCAGTTTATTACCGTTATGTTTCTCTCTATATTTTTGGAGGAAGTAATACAAAATAATGAGAGCAGGAACGTGACTCCTTTCCTTTTTATCCAAAGCTGAAACGTCGATTCTATCCAAATATTCTTTCAAAGCTGGTCAAGGTTGTTCCAACCGCATATCATGGTTCTCATTATCTGGATGAGATTTGACAACCGTTTGTTCCTTCACCTGCAATATTATATTTATCCCTTATATATTTATCCCTTATATATATTTATCCCTTTGATAAACCACTGCAATTTGCTGCAGAAACCGAAGATCCGGATTTTCGGCGCGTCTGCAATTCTTATAAGATGGTAAGTAAGTTTCATAAGGCCATCCCGATGATGCAAAGTTCACATTTATAAAATTGTAAAACCGAGGACCAGGAGAACCAATCTGTCCCCTTAATTATTAATCAACATGTTAATGTTTCTTCTGTTTCAGGGCGGGTGCGTAGGTACAAAAGTACCAGGCACACTAAATGCGAACATAAAGCCTCTGAGTGTTGCAAGATCGCATGCCAGTGGTCTTGACCACCCCTTCGCGAGGTGCACCTGAAAGCAGCGGATCTAGAGGAGTAAACCTCGAAGAAAAAATCCCGCTCATACTTGGCCCTCACCGGACAAGCTGGATGAGCACCCGCGCGCGTCGGGTTAGACTAAACGTATCTAGGTGCGTTTCTAGATACTGCTTAGGGTAGTATTTTATTTCATCCGAAAGCCAACCGCAAACAAGGCTTAAAGTCGGGAGTGTTAGATTCGCGCATTAAAATGGTTAGGGAAATTGTCCGAAACTTTGCTGATAGTGCGCGTTTTTTTTTTCTGCGTGTGTTAGATTCGCGAAACTTTAAACCCGTAAAAGTTAGGTAGTGATGGAAGCTGTCCCTTTTCCTTTGGCTGGTGGATATGGTTGGGGGAGCGGCGCAGACCGCAGGAAGTGCCTGTTGGACGGGGAAACCGCCTGGTCCGCAGGACTTAAGAAGAGTGCAGGCTTTTCCTCCACTGCACAAAGGTAGGTCAAGCATTAGAGATGACACCAAGACGCAAGTAGTAAGTGATTTTCTGATTACGCGGTCGGGAAGTGCGCGAAAGTGTCCAAAGTATTAAAGATCCGTCCGAATATCGCGAGAAAAGCAAATGGACGTTTGGACGATTTGGGTGGTTTAAGAGTGACTTTTGCTTCTTATACAGATTCATAATTTGTGCTGTAATGTTATTTGCGACGAATTCTTGAGGCGGTTTGAGTCTTTCAGGTTTTAGATTAGTTTGGTAACGGATTTGCGTTACGCACAATAATGATGGGATTCACTTATTTGCCGTTTAGCCAAAGAAGTCTTGAGAGTTTTCCGAGCTCAAGAACTTATCATTCCGCCCAAGTCTCCTTATACAAATTATTTATAAACAATTCTTTACATTCGCCACGCGATATAATTAATATATATAACAGTCAGTCCAGAAAACCACTCAAAGCCAGACGTGCATCGTCGATATTTTATTTACCAAAAGTCTTGAAAATATGTTTCTAACGTAAATGTATTTTCATACTTTTATCACTTTGATAAACCACTGCAATTCGCTGCAGAAACCGAAGATCCGGATTTTCGGCGCGTGTGCAATTCTTACAAGACGGTAAGTAAGTTTCATAAAGCCATTCTGAGGATGCAAAGTTCACTTTTATAAAATTTGTAAAACCCAGGGCCAGGATAACCAATCTGGCGCTTTAACTACTAATCAATGTGTTTTCACTTCTTAGCAGGGCTTTCAGGGCGGGTGCGAAGCTACCAAGGTGCCAGGCAAACTAAGCCAGGCGTTCGTTATGCGAACGTAAAGCCTCTGTGTGTTGCACCGATCGCATGCCAGTGATCTTGACCACCCCATCGCGGAGTGCACCTTTTTCAACTAAAAGCAGCGGATCTAGAGGAGTAAACCTCGAAGAAAAAATCCCGCTCGTACTTGGCCCTCGCCGGACAAGCTGGATGAGCACCCGCGCGCGTCTGGTTAGACTAAATGTATCTAGGTGCGTTTAATGTATCTATGTGCGTCCCCAAAAAACCAATACTTTTACATGAAAACAACGGTATATCCGCATCCCAAAGCCTTTTCGACAGTGGAATGAAAGCCCTAAAATAAATTATATACAATTTACGAATTCTATTTTAATTTAATGACTAGTTTTCTGGTAGTGCCGTGGCTATAACTACAGCGAAACCTTTGAGGAATTCTTGGTTTTGTTCCATTACGTTCTCCAAGCACTCGTCAATGTAATCGCCTTTTACGTCAGGATTTAATTCTAGTAAACAGCTTATTGCGGCTTGGGCCCTCGATGTCCCAACGCTATCGTTATCTTCAAATTCATTTATTGGCCAGTTGGATGCATACAGAATACATATAGGCAAGTCAGGAAATTGTTACATAAATTTGCATAATTCTAAAAATTCTTCCATTTTCTATGAGCAATGGGCCACGAGAATCTTTCTAATTTTACTTCGAAAAATTCTGTATGATTGTTCTTGAGTTATTTCCAGTGGAAGCGAGTTATACAGATGGATCCCAAGAACGTCAGGAGCCTTGCTGCATAGTTCTAGTTTTAGGCGTGCACAATTTGAGACGAGTTCTGGTGGGATAGTTATGTTTATCCTTATTTTTTGTATTAGATGTCTGTTTCGTTGGATATAGCTGGTTTTCTTCTAATTTTTTTATAATGGCCCGCCGTCAGAAAAAGGTTTCCGACCCCTGGTTTATAGTATAACATAAATATTCTAGATAGACAGCAATAGAAGATTGGTTATAAAATTAAGTTTATAATAGACTTTATTTTCTAGACAGCTTAGTTTAAAAACTAGGTGGTTTAAAGCAGCTATTCTCAACCGCTGGTCCGGCGGACCACCAGTCGTCCGCGGAGAAATTTTACTGGTCCGCAGACAATTTTTTCTATCCGCGAAAAAAATTTACTTATAAAAAAAAAACTAAATTTTAATTTATAAAATTACGAAATACAAATATCTTAAACTAATTTTAATTCTATGTAATTTATGATTAGTACGGCACTGAAGAAAAAAAAATAAAAATAATTACATATCTTTACATTTAAATATTATTGTAAGTAAATGATAAAAATGTTACAATTAACTTGTAGTAGTTCTAGTAACAGGTAGATTTTTGGTGATGGATATATATTTTTCCTTATTTTGGGGGATGATATCAATTTTTTCCTCGTCAGATCCAAATTCTTAAATAAATAAATGAACATCATAATTCGACATGTTATGGAAAAATACCGGGATCATTTTAGGTATTTTATAATTCAAATTACAATTTGAGTGGGCGGCTCCCCGAAATTTACCTGTTAAATGATCGTGATCGGCGACTTTGTCTGTTACTTGTAATAATTAATTACATATGTGACAAGAAGTGGCCGTATCGTAGGAATTTTGCTCATCTGCAGTTAATTTAATCATCGGAAGTGTAACGCTTAAATGTTCCCTGTATAATTCCTTAACATATGCATAGAGGTTCTGACAAAACAATTTCGGGCAATCTTCCCCGGAATAAGTGAAAAATTTACTCAATGAGTCATCGAATGAACATTTTATATTATAGGCGAAACTGTATGGTACATGGATATGTGTCTGATTAGTACAGCTATTGTCAGGGTTCGGTGAGCATGTATCAACAGGTTTTAATATTGATTCAAAATCTGCGTATACAACAAAGGGTATAGGCATTTTTCTATCGAAATTTTGAAATTTTAATATATTCCCCGGCATCATATCACCTCTCTTATGTTTTACAAGGTCTTCCGTCGGCATAATAAATTTTGCTGCAGTCATTCAATTTATGTTAATTAAACACGAATTCATTTGAAGAAAATGTTAAGCAGCCGTCACATAAATATTTTTTTCTACAATCTTCCGAGATTTGACTTCTTACAAGCCGTAAAATATTTTTAATATAAACATAATGACCTTTAACCCCTTCTTCCAAATATAATAAATTTACATGTCTTTCCCTAGTCGCATTAGTATGGTAAATTGGTCCTACTACGTCATGTTGTTTAGATTTAAAATTAAACTCCAAGCTATAAACGTTAATACTAATATTATTCATCTGTTCAAATTTAGGAATGTCTTTGATTCTAATATGTCATATTTTAAAATTGAAGAAAAGTAGGGATATGATGCCGGGCGATCAGAACTCACATTCGTGGGGTGTAATGCGGATACAATGCTCCATAAAAAACAAAATTCGTCTACATTCTGAACATTGATACAAGCTTTCCGATCCCTAATCTCTTTTGGCAGTTCAATAAATGACGACCCACGTATTGGTTTATATTTATTGATATTAATTTCTAAATGGGAAATCTCCCTTAGTGACCAACCCGAATCTGTCTCCTGAAACTCGCTACATTTGGTTTTAATTTTGGCACACATACTGTCATAAATTTCATCAAAGTTACTCATGCTACGTGTTATTTCGCGATATTTTGTGTTAAATGACTTTAATTCACCTTTGTGTAGTAGTTCTTTAATACCTAGTAAAATTTTGTCAAAGAAATATCACTGGTCCGCGAATCTTTTTTTTTAATTTTACTGGTCCGTGGGCCAAAAAAGGTTGAGAAACGCTGGTTTAAAGTATATAGATCAAATATTCTAGATCGGTGTTTCCCAACGCGGGGCTCACGCCCCACAGGGGGCAATTTGGTTGTTAAGGGGGGCAATTCGAAAATGAACTCGACACGAGGTTAATCATTTTTCTCCGGGCGATTTAAATGCAATGCTAGATTTCGGTGCCAAAATTGAAAGAGAAAAGCAAATTCTTAAATAATTGCGGCCAATAAATATTATAAATTCGTTTGACGAGGCCAAAATATCTCCATATCAAAACTGGGTTTTTTGGCGTCGTCAAGTTAACCTCTTTTGGGTTCATATCCAAATTAAATTTGGGTTCATGCCCGGTGGCCACGATGAGCGGTTCCCTTTTTGTATTTTATGCCAGCAATGCTTGATCAACGAATCAATGAACCAAGGTCGCATTGAGGCGCATTTGAAGGTGAAACATAGTGCTCATATTAATTTAGACCTGAATTAGATACTTTCAAACTTTAACCCTTTCGCCCCGAATGGTACACAAACGTCCAGAATAGAGGAGACCAGACAAACAGGTAAGACTAGGCAAGGCAAGACCAGACAATACCGAATATACAGGGTGCTTCAAAAAAATGTATACACACTTTGAACTTCCATAGAAAATTTATTTACCGTTCTACAAAGTTAAATTTCAGGAAAATAGAAAGCTGAAAGTCCAATGTAAATGAAACATAAATAACAAATGTTAATACTGTTCAAATTGGTGACCTGCAGCATCAATACAATTCTGAGTACGAGTCACCACTGATTCTGTACATCGTATCAAAACGTCCAATGAGATTTCTCTACACACTGCTTGAATCTCATTCCAAAGAATGTCTAGGTTACGTGGTTTACGTTTGTACACCTCATCTTTTACTGTGCCCCACAAGATGAAATCCAGTGGTGTAAGGTCTGGAGAGCGTGCTGGAAACTCGATTGGCCCCCTGCGTCCTATCCACTGTCCCGACAAATTTTGATCCAGGTAAGCTCGTACGTCCCTGTGATAGTGCGGCGGAGCACCATCTTGTTGAAAATAAAAATCATCATTACCGTATAATGCACGAATGGCAGGAAATATGGAATCAGCAAGCATTGTTAGGTAATTAATACCAGTTACAGTGCCTTCAAATCGAAAAGGTCCAATGAGTCCCCTTGAAGACAAACCGCACCACACATTTACACCAGGCAAATTTACAGCTTTTTCAATTGTAATGTGAGGATTTTCTTCACCCCAGTAAACACAATTGTGCCTATTGACAGTTCCATTAAGTTTGAATTGGGCTTCATCCGACCAAATGATGCTACCCATAAATCCCGGTTCACGTATCACCATCTCCTGAATCCATTCACAAAATTGCAACCTTCGATCTGGATCGTCGTCATTTAGCTGTTGCACCAGCCTTGGAATGTAAACACGATACTTGCCTCTCTTCAGAATGCGTAGCACGCTGCTAGCACTTACATCACTTTCACGTGCCCCTTGCCTTGAAGATTTGTTAGGAGAGCGTTGAAACAGTTCCAAGACTGCCGTTGATGACCCATCACTTGTAGCTGTTCGAGGCCGACCTGAATGACCTTTATGCACATCACACACTGTTCCATGAACTTCGAATTTGTCTCGTATGCGTGTAATTGTTAATCTTGAAGGTGGTTCTGTATCATACTCCCTTCTCCACTGTCTTTGAACTTCATTTACATTCTCAAACTTCCAGTACCACTTAATAACCTGCTTACGTTCTTCAAAACTCAAACGTACGTCCCCCATGTTGATATTACAAATTCCAACTGATAATATAACATAGAGGGACGATTATGCTGGCACCTGGCGAAGAAATATAACATTAGCCTTGTAGAGCGGGAAAACTACAATAGTTTAAAGTGTGTATACATTTTTTTGAAGCACCCTGTATGTAAGCTAGGGACAGTTAGGATGTTAAGTTCTAAAAAATGATGTCTAAAGGAAGGAAATGTTGGCAGACCTAGCATGGAACGTACAACCCTTTTTTGGGCTTTCAGCAAAATTGTTAGTTCAGGGGATGCTCCCCATGTAATAATTCCATACATCAAGAGCGACTGAATTTCAGCGTAATAGAAGTTTTTCAGTTCCTGCATTGTTAAGAATGTTCGTAGGCATGGGCGTAGCCAGGATTTAGTTTTGGGGGGGGGTTAAGACCAGGATTTAGTTTCGTTGGGGGTTTTAAAAAAATATATTAACAGAAATGCACCAATTTTAACAGGTTTGCATATATCGGGGGGGCTTTGAACCCCCAAACCTTCCCCCCCCTGGTTACGCCCATGTTCGTAGGTGTCTAATACAATAAACTTTTTTGTTGATAGTCCGGCATATGCTGTTGGTTGTAGTGTGCCATGATAGATGTTGCTCGAAATGGACTCCTAGGAATTTGGTGAAAGTTGCTCTTTTAAGAGTAAGTGTTCCTAATTGAATGGAAACATTACTGACGTAATCACTTCTCTACGTCTGAAAGTTGATAAATTCCGATTTCTCCAAATTCAGGTGGAGTCTATTCGCAGAGAACCAGCTTGTTATGTCTTGTATAAGTCTATTTGCTTCTATCTGTGATTCGATTAAGCTATTTTTAGATATTAAAAAGCTGGCATCATCTACATAAAGAGTACAGAAGGGATTTGGAGAGTATGATACCAGGTCGGCCAAGTATAAGACAAATAAGGTAGGCGCTAACACGCTTCCCTGAGGAACCCCTGTATTGGATATTATTTTTGAAGACTCAGTTTGAGTAGTGCTAGAGCGAATTTGTACATATTTTGAGCGATTTTTTAGGTACGATTGCAACCACATACCCGCTTTCCCTCTTATTCCGTATTTATATAAATTATTGATCAGCTGAGTGTGTTCAACGCAGTCAAACGCTTTACTCAGGTCGCAGAAAATGCCGATAGGAAATTTTCCAGTATCGACTTCTGCGAGTATTTTATTATATAATTCCAGCATAGCCGTGGTGGTAGACTTTCCGCTCTGAAAACCATGTTGTTCCTTAGGTATAATTTTGTGCTTCTTAATAAATGGTATTATGCAGGATAAGAAACAGTATTCAAGAATTTTAGAGAACACTGAAATTAGGGCAATGGGCCTGTAGTTATTGGGTTACTTTTTATCCCCTTTCTTATAAATGGGCAGGATGGTAGTTACCTTTAAAATGTCTGGAAATTCCTCAGCCTCGAGTGAGCAGTTTACAATATTCAATAATGGTTTTATAAAGTGCTGAGAGTTCTCTTTTATCAGGCGGCAAGGCAATCCATCTGGTCCGTGGGAGTTTTTGTTTTGTAGTTTGTGATCCATTATGGACTTTAGTTCATTTTCCGAGATGTCATCCAGGAATATTGTTTCATATATAAATTGTATGTGATTCTCCGTTATAGTTCTTGAAGTGATGTTTTTCATCATTTCTTCGGGTGCTTTAGCAAAGAATTCATTGAAAAATGATGCTATTTGGAAGGGATCTCGAACTTGAGAGTTGTTTATCTCAATTTCGATGAATTTTATTAGTTTCCTGCTTGATCAGATCCCAAGTTGCTTTTTGTTTGTTATCTGCATTGTTTATAAAATTTCTGTAAAATGTTTTTTTGCAGTTATTTATTAGTTTTATATGTATTTTTTTATTTGTTTAAATACTGCGGATGCAGTTGAGGGTATTTTTTTGCAGAAGAAATAAGTCTCTCAGTTTTCTGCTGGAGACTCTAACTTCCCTCGTGATCCAGTTCTTGCTGCGAATATTTATTTCTAAAACAGGGAAACTGATATTACAGTAAAATTGTAGGGTATTTATAAATGCCCTCGTTTTATCATTAATGTTGTCTGTATCGAGAACATCAGAGCAAGTTTCTTCCATAAGGTGGTTCTCAAAAATTATTTTGTTTTGTTTAGAAAAGTTCCTCACAGAACTCTTTTCATGTGTAGTATTAGCAGAGAGTAGGTATAATATCTGGTATAATATAGAGACCCAACCACGGCATAATCTTGTGATCGCCCCTCTTGCCAGGGGCGGATCCAGGATTGTCATTTGGGGGGGGCTTGACCTCTCTGACGGTAGGTAAAGTAAAGACTAGCAAAGAAAACACTAAAAAACAATTTAATTTTGCTTAACGCATAATAAGTCTCCTCGGATAACTTTTCGCAAATTCCTCAATGACTTCGTTAGGTTGTAGATTAGCAGAGATATCTCGGTGAATATACATGGAAGCTAAACCGGTTAACCTGTCTTGGGTCATTGTCGTACGGAGGTACGATTTTATTAGTTTAAGCGAAGAGAAGCTGCGCTCCACACTACAAGTGGTTACTGGTAATGTAGCGAGAATTTGTAACAAAATTTTTATATTTGGAAAAAACTCATTTGTCTCTTGATGCGCTTCAGCTGCTGTTTGGGGGAGATGTTGTCTTCCACACCATAGTTCATTCCAAAGAGTTATTTCTCCCGATAACGAGAGAGGATGAGGTAAATCGTCGCTGTAAATGCGTGCAGCTGCTACTATCGAGGTCAGATTTTCTGTTTTTACGATTGCACTTGGTAGAAGGTGGAACAAATCGAGAATCGAAGAGTGCTCTGCTCTCGAAAAAGACTTGTCAACTGTCCCAACACAAAGCCTATGAAAGGGAGGAATACGTTTAATCTAAAACAATACACGATATGTCATTATACTGGAGCTTAAAAAAACATTGGAAAATATTATGTTGAACCAAACAAAAAGTGTGTGTATGTAGTACAACACACAATAATTTAAGAATTAAATTAAATATTTACTAAAATTATTAAATTTATTTATTAAAACTTATTAAGATTTATCTATTAATAATTTTATTAATTTATTGATTGTGCCACCCGTCGAAAGGCAGTTTTCCCTTAAGAAGAACGGGTAAGAAATTCAAGGGTTGCACTTGCACCTATGTATTAATGTTTACCTGTAATATTCCTTAGCATCAGATGCTTCTATATTTGAGCGATGAGTTGAACGTTTGGCAGTTCTGGGTAACTGGACTGGGATCTCCAAAGGTTCTACAATAATACACGCCTCTTGGAAAATTTCTTCATATTTAGTTTCTCTATACCTTTTTAGTGTTATTACTACACTTTCTACCATATCATAACAAAGGTTAAGATCTAATGCAACAGCCTGTAGTTGCTGTGAAAGCGAAACAGTGATTTCAAATACAGCGGCGGTTACCGTTAGAGATAAGACAAAGTCGAATCGTTGAATAGAAGCCAGAAAACTTGCACTTTTCAATGACGGAGAAGTTTTGTCGATTTCTTCAAGGAACTGTAAGATAGGGCCAAAGAACTCTTTGAATTGAAGGAGCGCATCATGCCTTTCAACCCAACGTGTATCACTAAGACTTTGCAACTTAACTCTTTTCGTCTGTGGGTATTTTTTAAGGATAGCTTGTTTGAAAAGTTCCAATCTTTTTGCTGACTCTCGTACAAAACTGGTAATATTATTTACTATTGCCATCATATTGCGAACACTTGGCAGGCTGCATGCCTTCACGACAGCTAGGTTTAGTTTATGCGCGGCACAGTGCATGTAAGGCGCTAGCGGTTGGAGCTGCTTTATTCGAGATTGTACGCCACTAAACTTTCCAGATATGTTGGCACCCCCGTCATAACCTT
The DNA here is from genome assembly GCA_944588485.1 of Phosphuga atrata. Taxonomy (NCBI): domain Eukaryota; kingdom Metazoa; phylum Arthropoda; class Insecta; order Coleoptera; family Silphidae; genus Phosphuga; species Phosphuga atrata. The sequence continues at coordinate 49,975,659 of OX155903.1, read as the reverse complement.
GACCTCTCAAATCCTCAATTTTTAGACCCACTCGATTTAATTCATGAATGATTTGATCGCTTAACGCAGCACCAGTCAAGTCAGTTGCAGCCAGGAAGCATAGGAACTCTTCGTGTATTGTGCTCTTCTGTATATTGCAATACCTGATACATATACTGAGTTGTTCTGTACCACTAGCATCGGTTGTTTCATCGGCAAGAACAGTATAATATTTTGCTTCTTTGGCTCTGTCGAGAACCTTTTTCATAATGACAGAATGGCAACAATAAATCAGCTGATTCTGGGTTGTTTTGCTCAGATGTATAGCATTTCTTGGTGCTGTCCATAAATGCTCTTGGAGAGACGAATCGCCTGCATCAATATGAAATTTTAAAAGTGCTCGAAATTTTCCTTGGCCGATTACATCACTATCACTCAATGTACCATCATCTCGATGCCCTCTTAATGATAAATTTTCTCGACCACATAGTATGATCGTCTTTACTATAGGAATCAGCCGCTCTCTATTTAATTTAATTATATTCAGTTTCTCAGTTTCGATTAAAATATTGACAGCCTTTTCCGGGTTTTCATATGAACTTTTGAAATGTGTACATTTTAATACTGCCATTTTGTGGTAATCGGTAATGGCATGGTTTCTGAAGATTTCTAACGCTTTTTTATATTTGCTTAGTGGACGAGTGACTAAAGATCCTAGAGCCACAGAATGCTTACCCCCACTATCTGGGCCAGAAAATAATACAAAAGGCAAACAATATGCACCATTTTGTTGTTGGCTATAGACTAGCCAAGAATATTCCTTTAGCCAATCAGATCGGAACTTTCTTTTTTGTCCACCCTCCGTCTGCACAGGATATTCATGATTACAGATATTTAAAGATTCCGTCAAATATTTATACTTGTCCTTATCACTAAGGCTTTGTCCTATAATGTGAGAAATATCAAAACTATTTTCAGCGCAAGCATTGGATGTACTGGCAATTGGTACTGACTGTGGTTCTGTATCTGTAACATTGTAGCAACAGCAATAAAACAACACGAAGTAGAGTCTAGTGTAGTGGTATATGTTATAAAAAGTAGTGGTAAAAATAGTGGCAAATGTTAATAAAACTAATTTTTGGGTAAAAACTAACTACTGTACAAGATTATTAATACATGGCTAATCAATAATCCTTTAATGCGTTAAAATAATACTGATTGATAAAATCAACTTCAAAATCGCGATAATTGGGTAATTGAATAATTTTCAATTTGTCATAAATCGAAAGCTCATATTTAAGTTTTATAACAAAACTATTTTTTTTTCGTTGAAATTAAAAAGTTATAACAAATTGAATAGTATATTTTACAGGCGTTTTTTTTTTTTGGTGAGGTGGGAGGTTGCTCACGAGCGCCAGCGAATTAGCAATCACACCGAACCAAAAAAAAAAACACTTTCATCTCGAGTAGTAAATGCAATTTTTTCTACTGATTTCGGTTGTAGAATCCATAATTCGACTTTAATAAATCCAATTCGAAGCGAACTGTCAGAACTGTCATTACAAATTTAATTGTTGGTTTGGTCGTTTCCATGGTAACATATTGCATTCTCATAGAAGGTGATACTTTTCAAGACAAATGTCCTAATTTTATTTCGGTTTTTGAAATAGTTTCAGGCTCGTTTTACGGTTTTACATAAAATATTTCATTAAAATTGATGTAATTAATAAGAAAGTCTATGCAAATTTGGTTAGTTTAGTGTTTTAATCGAGAAAATCATAAATTTAAAATGCTTATTTTCGTCACTAGATCATCAGATCGTCACTAGAATATTTTCATCTCTAAAATGAAAAAATTTCACTTTCATGTAGGGTAAGCCGTGCAAAAAATGCCATTTTCACATATATCAGTAAAAAAAATATATTTTTGAACTCGGTACTGAAAACAGGCCGGTTACCCGTGTGACGTAAAATGTGTAATTTCTACCCGTGCATGACTTTGTTGATACAGTAGTTGTAGTAGACATGTCAAATATATCAAATATTAAAAGTCAAATATTAAAAGGTATCGTGCTTGTTTCGTACCATCGTGTGGGGTACTACAAAAAGAACTACTCAAAAAATGTTTTTACATGTCCCACATTGTTAAACGTTGAAACCAATGGTTTTAAACAGTGCGCCGAAAAAATCTTAAAACGACCATTTTATAATGTTTATGTTTAAATGAAGTTTCTCACTTACGACGTTACAAACAAATTAGGGCGCGTTTGGAGTCACGTGATTATTTTTAAAATTTTATCACTTAAAAATTGTTTATAATTAATTGAAATTATATTTTTTTAACTTTTTCGTATCGCACATCCAAATTATTTATAATAAGGTTTTAAAATACATTAAAAAAATCGATTTTTTTTTTATTCAACAACCCAATTCTCAAATAGTTTTTATAAAAATTACATGTTTAATATTAAATTACATATACTGTATCAAAAAACGACTATTTTTTTCTGTTTTAGATATATTGCAAATATTGTTGGAAATGACAAAATAGAGATACTGTAAAAGTCACAGATCTTAATATCTATAAGAAATGCTACGGTATTATAAATAAAGTTTTCTCCATGTTAATGAAATGGGAAATTTGGGATGAAGCACCTCTTAATATTAATATTAAGAGCTGTTACTTTCACAGTATCTCTGTTCCGTCATTTATAACAATATTTTCAATATATCTACGACAGAAAAAATAGTCGATTTTTGCACGTATTAAGGACGCATCGGCGGCGGCATTTCACAAAGACAAGCGGCATAGTGCCTTTAGGTGCATTTATCTAGATAACAAAATAATAATATGGAAAGATGTACCTGATGGACTTTGAGTCGACAATGATAAGTCGCTGGCATTGTTTCCAGATGTCCCAGATGATATTGGTTCATTCGATTGATTGTTTTTTTCGATTGATTCACCCTGTTCTTTATTTCTTTTCACCATAAAATACGAACGAAGATCTCTTTGTTTTCGTTTTGACGACATTACTTTAAATTCAAAATTTTATAAAAACAATAACACACCGCGACAAAAATTGAACGTCTTTTAACGTCTATTACCCTGCTGAGAGAGTCGTGGATAGCCAAGTAACAACGAAAATGAGAGGGTGGTGGCCTAGTAGTCAAGTTATCGGACTACTCTGGGACATAAGACCCAGGTTCGAATCCGGGTATTGTAATAAGCCACCGTCCTCTTATGTATGACTCTGGCAAAGACATCACAGCAAATTGCCGAGGATACCTCCCTCAAATGTGGCTCGGCGCCCACGTTAAAAGACGTATGGGCCTCATATGCGTGTGTTTAACACCTAGACACCAAACACAATTATACGTAAAGGGAGGTGACCTACGTCCCAGTTAAGCTGGTGCAACAAAGAGAAGAAGAAGAACTATGAAAATATATTTTCCGATGAGTTCACTTTGATTTGCCACGAAAGAACTCAGATGCTTTGGGGGGGGCTTGAGCCCCTTAGCCCCCCCCCCTGGATCCGCCACTGCCTCTTGCCCCACATTGGACTAAGAAAGTGGCGACATCATGAGTCTATTGCAAAACTCACTGAATTGATTAAAGGAAACTTTGTCATCTGCTACTCAATAAAATCTTAGGTTTGAAACTTCGCCAAAATCATATAGTGGAGCGATATAGACAAGAAAAGCAGCTCGTATCTCAAAAAAAAAATGAGCGTAGAACCAGATGAGACTATATATATTTTACAAAGTAAAAAAATTCTACCTACGAAATGGCTATTTACGACATTTCTGTGGTGCAGACCTATTTATTTTGAAAAAAAAATCAGAATCTAATCATTTGTGTTTTTTAGCGTTTACATCGACATATCTGCCAATCTAATTAATCTATAGCCTTGGTCAAATTTGAAAACAAAAGTAATTATATTTCTTTATCACATCTAGGTTGAACTGTTATATAGTCTGTTATGTATAATGTATATTATATTATGTACTATTATCTATCATATCTAAATTATATTAAACAATAATATCGACAATCACATCTGCATCCTGGGTGTCATTATGTGTGGAAGTGCAATGGAGCTACGAAGAAACGTGAAATAAACGATGTGTTATTGGACTGGGGACGCGTATTGGCGGCTCAAAGCCGAGCGCTGAATATTTACATCGCATTGCATTTAATTGTATAGCTTTTTTATTGTAAGTCATAAAATTATAAATTTAACACTAATATGATCACAAAGGATGAGATAAACTATTCTGAAAAATACAAAATTTTGATTAGGGCTTTTATTTTGAAGATATCGCGATAGAAACGAAAAAAATGACTATCATAATTTTCAACCATTTGAAACTGAGATATTGATTGCTGTTTTAAGTTTCGTTCTACCGTAAGCGACACAATGAACCGTAATCTTTGAAAATTATAAAAAAATATTTGCTATACAAAACTTTTTATCAAAAATATATAAAAATATTGGTATTTTTTTCTTCTTGATCAACATGTATCTAACTCGATTTTTAAGTTTAATGCCCTTTTGCACCGGACGATTTTTGACGGCTTTGGGATTTTGAAACCTCAGTACATAAGCTTCAATTTTATATATAATTCAGCTTATAACAACAAAAACCCCACGGAACCAATTTTGATGGATATATTTAAGCGCCGAATTATTCCGGCACTGCGAGTTACGTTTTTATTTAATCGGAATAGTGCTGCATGAGTATAATTGAAAAATAATAACTACGAGATAGAACTTCTTTTTTATTTATTATGATACATGGAAGTTTATTTAAGAAATAAGGTATAAAAAGTTAGTAGAATTCCTATGAACAGAAGTATAATTATTACTAACAGCATAGCTGAAAAACAGCGAATAACCAATCTACAATAAGAGGTAAAACAGAATATGTAATAATAATTTGCTTAAAAATATCAACTATGTACATATACAAGGGCCATTGAAAACGAAACAGAGGGATTTTCGGTTGGTTAAAGATGGATTCTCAAAAAACTCTCGGACACGTCGACTTTGTTTGTGAGGGGGACACCTTTTACAAAAAAATTGTAGACAAATCAATTAACCCCTTCGCGCTGGGACTCTCACAACCTCTAAGATTTTAAATGGCACGGTAGGGTAAGTGATACCTCATTGGAAAGCTCTTTTTGCCCTGAATACTAAACGGTTAACATTTTCCAAATTTATCCATTTGTTGTCGAGATTATTTAATTTCAAGTTATAAACGCGTTCTTTCAAAAAACCACGTGGTCCGGTCCCCCAGGTGAAATTTAGGAAACGCTACACGTCAATCGTCTCGGAATCCAATGAAATTTTCGATTACATCGTGACCTGGCGGTTTCGACTCGACCTCTCTCCACACGAACCTCAGAAGTCGGCCGCAAAAAAAATGTACCGATTTTTCGGAGGCCACGGCGATGCTCCTCAGAAAGAGAAATTCTTTTCGCCTGGGGAGCATTGCCGTGGCCTCCGAAAAAGCGTGTTCGTGTGGAGAGAGGTCAAGTCGAAACCGCCAGGTCACGATGGAATCGAAAATTTCAATCGATTCCGAGACGATTGACGCGTATCGTTTCCTAAATTTCACCCGGGGGACCGCATCACGTGGTTTTTTGAAAGAACGCGTTCATAACTTGAAACTAAATAATCTCGACAACAAATGGATAAATTTGGAAAATGGTAACCGTTTAGTATTCAAGGCAAAAAGAGCTTTCCAATGAGGTATAACTTACCCCACCGTGCCCTTTAAAATTTTAGTGGTTGTGGTCCCAGCACGAAGGGTAAGTGATTTGTCTACAAATTTTCTTGTAAAAGGTGTCCTCCTCACAAACAAAGTTGACGTGTCCGAGCGTTTTTTGAGAATTCGTCTTCTATCCGAAAATCCCTCTGTTTCGTTTTCAATGGCCCACCCTGTATAGTAACTTGTAAAATTGTTAATATTTTATTGCAATCGAAGCGACCCACTTTCGAGGGGGACCCTCCGAGGTTACATTTTGTTTTAATAGTTTTTATGCTGTGCAATTTAGTTAGGATTAATATATTCAAAAAAAATTGTCGATGTACCGAACAATCTGATCTACTTAACCAATCGGACACAACTATATTTTGATTAACCCTATTTAAAATATACGTTATTATATTGCGTCTATGTGGCGTTTTTGTTATAATTTTGTCATACAAGGTTAAAGTAGCTTTAGTAACGCGATATGTTTCTTCCCGAGGTCTAAAGAGGAATTCAATTTTATCAGTTTCTTTAGAAAAATCTCGATTTAAAATTAGAATTTCTTTCTGATCGTTTAATATTTTGTCTTTGTGAGTTAAATTTTGGTTGCATTGGTCGCATTAAAATCTGAAAATCGTTTTTCTTGTTGCGTAGCCGGCAAAATAAATAACTGACATGATTCTAAAACATTTAATTCTTCGGAAGAATCAGAATATGTTACCGAGGAAGAAGATGACTTTGAGGGAGTGGGTTGACCTATTGTTGATAAAATAGTTCCTTGGAGTTCAGGATTACAAATATCTTCATTATTTTGAAATAAGAACTCATCCTCATCGTTCTCACAGTTCGCTTTTGCACTGCATTTTTCAAGAGACGTAGTTATTACAGCTTGTAAGGAATGTCGAAAGTGTTCTGCCGATGGGTAAGGATCAAACCCACGCCTTTGCCTTATTTTAGAGAATAGATTTTCAATTGGATCTTGGTTGAGGCGACTTGTCAGAAAATAATCTACAGAATCTTTCTCGGCGTCCCACAGTCCCAAAATGGCATTAATCTATTTTTTGTACCGACCAAGTTTTAATGTAATCTATTGCACATTTAAAATTTTCATTCATCGGCACAGCATGCGACAAATGCATGCGCATTTTGCCGGATTTGAAGAAAATTTACTTCTAGAGTTTAGATGGTCAAAAATATCGTTCATCTTTAATAAAATATCGGCGGTATTGTTCGCGGTAGGTGATATTAATTGCTTGCTTGCTACACACGTTTTCATAACAGCATAAAATGTTTTGCTGAACACTTGTGTAGCTAGGCTGACGATCACTTTTTTCAAAATGGTTTTCATGTGTTTACCTGTAATTTTTTTTTTAGAGCATCAGACAATCTATTTCTTTTATTTATTTCATACGTGCGAATAACGTTATCCCAAAGTACTTGTTTTCCAGCAACCAAAAAGTCCTTCTGTTTAAGTAGCACATTTCTTACGCTTTTAATTAAATGTGGGGCGTCAAATGCTTCAAAAATCTTTTTTGACTGATAAAAAAAGTCTTGTGTTGCGCCGAGGATTTTATGCGCTTTTCGGTTATTTGACCCTTAATCGCAGACGATTGCTTTTACATCGAGCCCCGACTCAATTAAAAATGACAAATTGCTTTTAATTAATTGTACTAAATTTGTGGCACTCACGGCGGTTGAAAACAAATAGTATGAAATGGGCATCTTCCAATTATCATATAAGAGATGCTGGGGGCGAGGGAAGCGTCGAATTTGGTTGGTTAGTTTAAATTAAGAAACATGCAGTTTTCTGCTCAACATAATGTAGCCTGAGCTTCATCGCTTCAGCTACTGTCCGCAAATCACAGACGGCAGAGCTGACGGCCGACTGCTACTGATTTTAGTTATATGCCTCGCGGTTAGATGGCTTTGATAGCGACCCCTGGTGTTGGGGTTTGTCATCCGGTTTCAAACATTTGCCCAGGGTTGAACCTCTAGATATACCTACTCTCTGGTATTAGTATTGCTATTTACACAATTTAAGGTAATTAGTCTATAGTCGGATATCAGGCAGTCTACTACTGTTGTCGACCACGGTGGTCTATGGAAATTTATAAAGATGTTGTCTATTAATGTGTTGGATGTGTGTGTAACACGGGTATGTTGATTTATTACTTGTTGCTAAACGAGATCAGCAAATTTATTAGAGTGCTTTTATCATTGGAATTCTCCATGAAATTGATATTAAAGTCTCCAGTAATGATAATAGCCGGAAATTTCGGATAGAAATTGGCTAGGAGACTCTCCAGATTTCGAAAAAATGTTTTTTTGCATCCCAAAGGTGGTCTGTACACATTAATTATAATTAATTATAATTATAATGATTTTTATTTCTACATACCATAGCACATAGTTCGATATGCTTCTCGACCGTGTAGTTATCCACCAACAGATTTTCGGCTACCATTGAGTAAGAGTCGATAGTGATCCTAGCCCAAATTGCTGTTCCCCCTCCACTGGTCTCAGATCTACAATAATATGAAATTAGATGGTAATTCGGAATGTGTAGGAGCGGGATTTTGTCGCTAGACATCCAAGTTTCGGTTAAGGATAAGAAATAGGGTTTTTGTTCTTCAAGTATCAGTTCTAGTTGGGGAATTTTACGCTGTAGTGATTGGATGTTTAGGTACAGGAGTAGAGTAGTGTATTCCGTTTCGCTTGATGTTGTCCGCCTTATTATTTCTTCAGCTAATCTGTCCGGATGTTTCTTATCGATTTGACCAAAAAACGATTGAAGCACGCGTTAATAGGCCAAATTTCTGGTTTGCTGATTTTCCTCGGGTCATCAAAAGGTACAGAAACTTTAAAGGAGGAATATTCCTCCGGAAGGTTAGACTTCAGCTTTTCACAGAGAACTATATCAAATTTCTTCTTATGCAGGTGATTTATAATGTCAACTTCCGTAAGTTTTGGCTCTAATTTGAATACGTGCAGGTGCGCATATCTAATTGCCGCCTTTATGTTTGTATCTTCTGTATTTGTTCCATATGTAGTATTAGAATTCATAGCTAGTCTTCTTTTTTTATTAGAAAGTTTGTGAAAAGTTCGAGCTCTATTAGTTTCAGAATTTTGGGTACCCCCGAGTATTATTTTTAACTTTATCAGCGTGCGAGCGAGAGCGTGCGTTTGATATTGATTCGTTATCATAAATCGGGTCAGCAGGTACCAACGGTACTTTATCAGTACACTGTGGAGTTTTTATAATATCAAGCTCGGTTTCTATATCAGTTTCCCTCGGTAAATTAATTAGTGCCTTATTTGTAATTATGGAATTAAATAAAGTCTCATTATTATCCCTTAAAACTTTAACTTCTTTATAAGGGTCACTTACCGATTTTTTCAGTGGTTCTAACTCATTCCTAATAATTCCACACAATAGGTCAGTAAATATGGGACCAGATAAGAAACGTGTTAGATCATCTTCGGATTTATTTAGAGAGGAATTAGAATTAGAACGTAATGATCTTGCCATTATTGTGAGTTTAAGAATCGGAATATCGATAAATACAGTTCGTTGTCAGCCACACGTCTGCTGAACGATCTTAAAAGAAACTAAAGCGGAGAAAATTAGGACGATGTAATGGTTTAAGTGAGTTATTTTACTTTGAACCGATATCTTCTTTAGTAACGTTTTCCCCGTCGATAATGGTAAACGATCCAAATCCGGGTAGGACACGGCTTTTAAGGATCTCTGTATCTAACGCCGTGACGTTTATCAAACATATTTGGATGTGGCTATTTATACATACAGTATGTATACGCAATTGGCTATTTATACATACAGTATGTATACGCAATTGGCTATTTATACATACAGTATGTATACGCAATTGGCTATTTATACATACAGTATGTATACGCAATTGGCTATTTATACATACAGTATGTATACGCAATTGGCTATTTATACATACAGTGTGAATATGCAATTGACTATTTATACATATAGTATTCATTCGCAATTGACTATTTGCACATACTGACTGTATATACAAATATTGGAGTTACTATTTTGGTAATAACTACACAATTAAAAATAATTATAGTTTTATTTATTAAAGTTCATTTACAATCTCGCTCAACAAACTCATAAATAAAATTCAAAGTATCACAAGATGTGTGAAATATAGGTTTAAATTATATATAAAGTAGGTAAAATATGGTATAAAGTAAAATAAATAGAGGTATATTATTTTTTATTCTGTATTTTTTTTTTGTAAAAAGTGGTGTGCTTCTTAGTCTTTATCTTTGGACATCCTTTGGATTTTATTTTTGATTTGAATTGTAAGTTTTTATTTGATTGATTTGAGGGGCTGGCAGGGTACGATTGACTCGGCATTAGTCCGAATTTGTTCTTCAGATTATTCTCGTTTAATTGCACTGAGGCCCACTACTCTCTAGTTCATTTTCAATAAAATCATCATTGTTTACATTTAAAACATCTGTATCCATATTTAGTGCATTTTCAGTTGAAATATATCTTGCATGAAAACAAGTTTTTGAAAATATGTCCAAATTATTATATTTTCTTGTCAAAAGAATATGACGACGTGGTGCACTAAAAGAATTCCAAAATGAATACAAACATGTTTCCACCGATGTATTATAAAATTTTGATATTTTGCTATCGAGATTTTCCTCAATGCCATTGTTTTTAATTCTCATTTTGGACTATAAAGTTTGAAATAATTTTAACTGTTTATGAAAAAAATTTATTCCTGTCTCTGTGAGGGCTTCAGAACATCCTTCAAGTATATTTCTTATTTCGATATCACTATCCATAATTTAAAAAACTGTTTGTTTATTTTTGGCTAATTTTATATTTATTCTTGAATCAATACAGTTTATGATTTACATAATACATACGTAAATTATTGGCAAACTATGATATTTAGTTTGTATGTATTATTTAAGAGTCCAAAACGATCCTTCAATTCTGTTTGTTGTAGTGCCTCCCATTAATGGTAAATGTTTTCTAAAATAATGTACCCACATTTCTTAACAACTATCCCAATTTTTAAGGAATTGTTCTTTAAGTGTTACATATTTATCTTTTGTTCCTATAAAAACTTTACAAATTACGGATTTACAAATTTGCAAAAATTATTTTTTCTGCTCTTCATATTCCTCATGTGATTAGGAATACAAGCATTTCTTGAAATCATACAATAATTTATGCTTCTCATCAATTATTATCATCAACAAAATCTCATCACCCAACACTAACAGAAGAAGAAGTAAATTAATACCTAAGTAATAAAGGGTTCACCAACATACAATGCATGAAACTGTATTCAAAATTTCCAGAAGCACACACATCTTTTAAAATCACGATTCCCTTTGAACAACTAACTGAAATAAAATACCCTCAAACATGGCCCAAATACGTACGCGTCAATCGTTTTTTTTTTTTCCAAAGTTAAGAAAACCATGGACTACGTAATAAATATACCAATATACAAAGAGTTCCAGAAAAAAATCACAACTTATCATTATACATGAATATCCAAAGCTTAAAGGAAAAAAACAACCAAATCGAAATTTTAAGCGTTGATTTGAAACCAGATTTTATGTTGACCGAAACATGGCTAAATGACATCAGCTCATTCACTTATCAGCTCATTCCACCGCACAGTTACCACGTGAGGCGGGGTACCAATTTGGGCCAAAAAAAATATAATTTTCAAACCTAATGTCAATAGAAAAACAAATAGAAATATGTGGGATCCATTGGATAAATTCGACAAATAAAAATAAAATAAAACTAGTTTGCTTATACAGACCCCCGCTAGGATCCTTAACCACTTGTATGACATTGTTGGAAAAGAACATGGACAAAATTTTCAACATGCATGACGAAATAATAATAGTAGGAGATTTCAACATCCATTTCGAATCCAATACCAAAGAAAGATTCTATCTAGTAGAACTCATGAGATCATATGGACTTAAAGATCAAATTTTCCAACATACTCGAGTAACGCAAACATCAAGCAGCATTATTGACAATATTTTCACTCAAAAAAAAACAAAAAAGTAATCTCAGTTCATGCTACAATATTATCAGACCACAGATTCATTCTCCTTGGCGGAAACATAAAAAATCACACAGGCAGAACACAATATATATTCAAAATAATATTTAGCGAAAAAGTTTTTAAACAAATCTAGATTTAAGGTAGCCTTACAAGAAGAATATTGGCAAAGCAACTTAACTAAAGACGACTGCAATGAGAAAACAACAGAATTCATAAAAAAATCTTCAAAATCATTTTTATAAAGCATTCCCAATCAAAAAAGTTAAAATTATTACAAAACCATGGATAACGGAAGAAATCAAAAAGTCAAACAAAGAACTTCATAAGCTATACTCAATACAAAAAAAAAATCAGATCTAAAAAGTGACTACCAGAACGCGAAGAGAAAACATAGAGACTATAATTCAAATAAAAAGAAAATTTTATAATGATAGAATCAATTACACCACAAATAAACAAAGAGAACTATGGCGTATCATTAAGAAAGTAAAGAACAAACAAAATCTTGAAGAATCAATTAAATTAATAGATAACAACCAAATCATCTCCAATGAGGAACATATAGCAACAAAATTGAACGAATTTTTAAAAAATGCACCGATACAAATAACGAAAAACACAGATAAACATTAATTATGACCATATACCCAAATTATATAATAGCATGTTTTTTGGCAGAAATGACTCTCATAATTCAGAGATTAAAAAACAACAGGATGAGACAATCTGCCATGCAACATCATAAAAGAAGTTCTACAAGAATTGACACCATCAATTTTAGACATTGTGAACTGTTCATTCAAAACAGACACTTTTCCCAAATGATTGAAAACATCAATAATTATACCAATCCATAAGAAAGGCGATAAAACTGTCTTATACAACTACAGGCCAGTAGCCTTAATATCAATAATAGCGAAAATAATAGAATACTGTATGGAAAGTAGAATCACATTCTTCATAACAAAATACAAAATAATGCCGAATCAACAACATGGCTTTCGTAAAGACAAATCAACAATAACAGCAATAGAAAATGTATACACAAAATTAATAAATTGAATAAACAAAGGAAACTGCGCAGTGGGAATTTTCTGTGATTTGTCAAAAACATTTGACTGTGTTGCTCACAATACACTAAGTACTAGAGAAACTAGAACTATATGGATTTAGAGACAAAACACAACGCTGGCTCCAATCATACCTAGCAAACCGAAATCATTTTTTTTAAATATGGAATACTAGATCGAGTACAACCAACACATCAGTCGAGGTACCACAAGGAACCATATGCCCCACTACTATTTGCGTTATACACAGTTGACCTTATCCACTACATTGGAGCAGATAACTGTATTATGTACGTAGGCGACACTAGCATAATCATTACAGGCTCGTCAATACAAGAAATCGAAAGTACAACCAAGCAGATATTAGACAAATTATATCAATGGCGTTGTTGTGTGATAAGCATTTTCCTTTTTTGTTTCCTTTGCCATATTATCCATATTCTTCTTTACCGATTGTATGATTATGATTAAGTGACATTTTTATTAGTGTCCATTTTGTTTTTTTCCTCTATAAAAATTCAACACTATATCTGGTACAGACTGAATGCAGACTGTATGTATAAATATCCAATTGCGTATACATACTGTATGTATAAATAGCCAATTGTGTATACATACTGTATGTATAAATAGCCAATTGCTTATACATATTGTATGTATAAATAGCCCACATCCAACATATTTTGGAGTTTTTAAAGTTTTTCTGACCATGATCTCCCCATAATCCACAAATAATTGGGGGCTTAATCCTTGCGTTATTTTTTTTTTTAATAACAAACTAACTTGAATAGTCTGTCTAGTCTTGTATGTTTAGACGTTCTGTGTAGTCTTGTCTGTCTAGTTTTGTCTGTTTAGTCTTGTCTGTCTAGTCTTGTCTATCTACTCGCATTTTAATGTGGGAGACCCCGGTTCGAATCCTGGTCGGGGAGACAACAACTAGGGCGGTTTTCACTAACCGTCCGGGCTGCCCAGCCTGAATGAATGCAAAATATGCGATACCGAGGTAGCGCATACTAAAAGCCAAGGTGGAATAGGGGTTTAGTGAGAGTCTTGTCTATCTAATTTTATCTGCCTACCCTTCTTTGTTATTGACATTTTATGTTGAGACTGTCAATACGTTGTATAGACAAAATAGTTTTTTAACAAAGGTGTAATTGAATATAATGAGGTACCAGAAAAAAATATCCAATATAAACGTTTCAGAAAACTCTTTTAAATTATTTACGAACATAAATTAAACAACATTTACAATCTATAAGTGGCCGAAGTGGAGGTGATAGCATCATAAATAAAAGTATTATTCAACGGTTTGTACTGCAGCGTAATCAGTTTGATGACCTCGTGAGCGACGCAGCCCCCCAGAATCGCAGAGATCGAGTGCAGCTCGGCGCCGCCGTACCTACAAATCTCATGTACGCGCTCATCCCGCAAAACCGGTCCCAAGCCCCATTCGCCCAGCATTTTCCCAATCATAGTCTTCAGCTTGATGACATCCGGCTCGACTTGATCGTCGAACTGGCCCGGATACGCGTTAAACTCGCTAACGAACCGATCCAAACCCCGCAGGATCACGTAATAAATCATCAAGCTATCGGGATCTTCAAGGTGTTCGCTAATGTCTCCACAGGATAGATTCTCGTACTCGTCGGCGATTCTCGTCCCGCGGATCAAATACAACTCCGAGGCATGTTTACAGAATATTTTAACTTCTTCCTCAGAAATCGAGTCTTGAGATTGGTTTAGGTTTCTCAAAATCTGTGTGACCCGGCGGTAAACTGCCTCGACTTGTTCGTTCGCACGCTTTTGATAAATTTGCTGGAGATTTATATAACTATTCGTGTCTGCTGCCATATCTGGCAAGCTTCCCTTCACTGGAAGACTTCCCTCGCTTTGCACCAATTCTCGAAGAGCCGCGGCCATTACCCAAAACGCTGGTCCCTATAACAAAAAATAAACTCAAACTCAGACCATTACCTCTAAATCTAATTTACTTCTTGAGATATATTTGAGCATTTCGGATCATCTAAAATAACTTGAATTTGAGGTGGGATTTTCGTATGTCCCACGCAAGTATTCACATATTTTATCGCCTCTTCAAAGTTTTCTTCTAAAATAACATCATCAACCGAATTTCTAATCATTGATTTAAGTTCTTCTTTTTCCGCCCTGTCCCTCGGCAAAACACCTACAAAATTTCAACCGTAAACATTGTACAATCAAAATTTGATTTATCACCGTTATGTTTCTCCCTATATTTTTGGAGGAAGTAATACAAAATAATGAGAGCAGGAACGTGACTCCTTTCCTTTTTATCCAAAGCTGAAACGTCGATTCTATCCAAATATTCTTTCAAAGCTGGCCAAGGTTGATCCAACCGCATATCATGGTTCTCATTATCTGGATGAGCTTCGACAACCGTATGCTCTTTCACCTGCAGTCTAACATACCCCAAAAAACCAATACTTTTACACGAAAACAACGGTATATCCGCATCCCAAAGCTTTTTCGACAGTGGAATCAAAGCCCTAAAAGAAATTATATAAAATTTACGAATTCAAATTTAATTTAATGCTTACTTTTCTGGTAGTGCCGTGGCTATAACTACAGTGAAACCTTTGAGGAATTCTTGGTTTTGTTCCATAACGTTCTCCAAGCACTCGTCAATGTAATCGCCCTTTACATCAGGATTTAATTCTAGTAAACAGCTTGTTGCGGCTTGGGCCCTCGACGTCCCAACACTTTCGTTATCTAAAAAGAAACTAAAAGTGGAGAAAGTTAGGATGATGTAATGGTTTACGGGAGTTGTTTTACTTTGAACCGATATCTTCTTCAGTAACTTTTTCTCCGTCAATAATGGTGAACGATCCAATACCGGGTAGGACAAGGCTTTTCAGGATTTCAGTTCCTAATGCTGTGGCGTTTATTAGACAAATTTTGGAGTTTTCTAGGTTTTTCTGACCATGATCTCCCCATAATCTAGAAATAATTGTAGGCTTAATCCTTGCGTTACTTATTTTTTTTTAAAAGAAACTAAAGTCAATTGTCTGTCTAGGCTTGTCTTGTCTGTCTAGTCTTGTCTGGTCTTGTCTGTCTTTTTTTTTAAAGTGGTTCGGGGGAAGCTCTCACTAAACCCCCTATTCCACCTTGGCTTTAGTATGCGCCACCCTGGTATCGCATATTTTGCATTCATTCAGGGTGGGCAGCCCGGACGGTTTACTGAAAAACCGCCCTAGTTGTTGTCTCCTCGACCAGGAATCGAACCCGGGTCTCCCGCATTGAAAGGCGGGTATTTTGTCAACTACACCACCGAGGAGAGTCTTGTCTGTCTAGTCTTGTCTGTCTAATCTTGTCTGTCTAGTCTGTCTAGTCTTGTCTGTCTAGTCTTGTCCGTCTAGTCTTGTCTGTCTAATCCTGTCTGTCTAGTCTTCTCTGTCTAGTCTTGTCCGTCTAGTCTTGTCTGTCTAGTCAAATCAAATCAAATCAAATCCATTTATTTGCTATCAGATGTAAACGAATACATATAAGCTAACAATAAATCATTAATGTACAAGCATCTATCTATCAGGTATATTTTAAGTTTTTGTCGAAATAATCTCATTGAAGTTTCCTCTTGTAGTTGAGTAGGTAGCTTATTGAAGTTATGGGTTCGATAAATGGTGTTCGTATTAGATTCCTGCCTCTAGTATGGTATGATCTCTGTTTTTTGGTAAGTTGGGTTTATTTTTGAAAATATAACATGATATTTCCCAGATGTATATGGATGGAACCGTCAAAATGTTTAGGGTTTTTAAATGTGGCCGACATGATGTTGTCCTCGATGTACCCTTAATAGCCTGCACGACCCTCTTTTGCGCCCTGAAGACGACATCTAGCTGTGGTGATGTCCCCCATATAATAATCGCGTATGTGATAATGGACTGGACCTCTGCGTGGCAGATTCGTAGCAATCGTAGCATTAGAAGCGATAGGTCTATGTTATTTCGTAGAATTTTTAGCATGTAGGCTTTTTGATTTACCTTGAAGGCAATGTTATGATTGTGGGTATTCCATTGTATTTCGTCTTCTAGAAGGACTTCTAGAAATTTAATACTACTTCTTCTTTCTATTCTCGTATCAATTTTTAATGAATAGTCTTTAGCTTTGGTCCGACGCTTCGTTTGGAAAATAACATAGTTTGCCTTCTCTGTGTTTAAATGAAAATTATTTGCTGAAAACCAATTGTTCAGGTTATATAGAAGGTTATTGGCTACTACTTCAGTTGTTTCCACCGACTCCTCTGAGATGATAAAGCTTGCATCATCAGCGTAGAACACACTTTTGACCCCGCTTAAATAATGTGGGAGGTCTGCGATATATAGTGTGAAAAGAAGAGGGGCGAGAACGCTACCCTGTGGGACACCCATTTCTATATTGACAGTTGTTGATATGCAATTTTCGATTTGTACATATTGCCTTCGGTTTGCCAAATATGATCTGAGCCATCTTCCACATTTTCCCCTGATGCCATAGGTTTCTAGTTTATTCATTAGTTTTGAGTGTGATACGCAATCGAATGCTTTCGTGAGGTCACAGAAAATACCCATTGGGCATTTTTTATTATCAATTTCCTGGAGAATTTGGTGATATAATTGTAGTATTGCAGTTGTGGTAGACTTCTCCTTACAGAATCCATGTTGTTCCTGTGGTATGATGTCGTGCTTCTTAATGAAGGGCATTAGTCTGCTTACCATTGCATATTCTAGGATTTTTGCTACAGCTGAAATTAAAGCAACTGGCCTGTAATTTTGAATATTCATAGTATCACCTTTCTTATGGATCGGGATTATTAGTGACTTTTTTAAGATATCCGGAAACATCTCATACTTGAAAAAGCTGTTGATCAGATGAGAGATTGGATCAGCTAAAACAGAATTCAACTCTTTTATTAAGATACAAGGAATACCATTTGGAGCTGAGTTTTTTGTGTGAATTCTTCTAGCTAGATTGTTTTGGTGTTGAAGGCTATGTGGTCATCGCATATCACTTGTGGTATTAAGTTCTTATGCATTGCTTCAACAGGGTTCTTGAAGAAAGAATTAAATTCAGTGGCATCTTCTTGGGAGAGGTTATCTCGTTGTTATTGACTTGTAATCTAATTTTGTTTTTTACTTTGTTTTTGTCAGATAATTCATTGATTGTTTTCCAAATTGCTGCTTGTACACCGCATTTTCAATTTTGTTGTTGTAGTAGTTACATTTAGTTTGATGAATAAGTCTTTGATGTTTGATTTTTTCAAGTTAATAAACTGTCTTTAATATTGGAAATCTTCTTTGGAGAACGAACAGATCCTTTAATTTTCTACTAGATATTTTTACCTCTTTCGTGAGCCACATCGATAATGAGCGTTTCACTTTTCTCAAAGGAAAGGAGTTCCAGAAATGATGTTGTAGAGTGCATAAGAACGATTCTGCTTTGCGATCACAGTCTTGCCAAGTTTCTTCAATTAGTGCTTTATGAAATAATCTTTTATTTTCTACCGTAAAAGCTCTAGTAAACCGGTCCTTAGGTGGGGTAGCTTTTCTTACAATGCTGTTTAAGATTATAATGTGATGATCTGAGTGTAGTGTCTTCTGTATCTACCGTCATGAGATGTGTACCATTTGTGAAGATGTTATCTATTCTCGTTCTGGAAGTAGCCATGACACATGTAAATCCAGACACTGTTTCGATTAGGGCATAGGCATGAAGAAAATCGGTCAGGTACATTTCCTTCTTGGATTTAATGGCAAAATTTATGTTAAAATCTCCCACTAGAATGATTAAGCTGTTTCTGTCAAAAATAGCGTTTAATATGAGCTCCAAGTTTAACAAAAAAGAGGCTATGCATCCCGTAGAAGGTCTGTATACATTTAGGATTTTAGTAGAGCGATCTTTTCTCTTCCATATGATGCCACAAATTTCAATAGTTTTTTCTATGGATTCTTTGTTAATGAATGTTGATGAATAAAGACTATGTACAGATATTGTATCTTTATCTGGATTAGAGCGGACCCATATTGCTGACCCTCCTCCACTAGTATGAGTTCTGCTAAAATGAGTTAAAATACTATAGTTAGACAAATGAAGGAGGGGGATAGTTTCGTTGGTCATCCATGTATCGGTAAGGCATAAAAAGCAGGGTTTTCTCACGTGTAAGATTAGTTCTAATTCTTCAATTTTGGTTTTCTTTGATTGAATGTTTAATTGTAAATTAAATAATGATTGAAAGTATAACAGTATATTTATTTGTGATTTTAAATTTTGTTCTTGCACGACTTAGTTGAGATCTCGTTTTTCTATATTCTTTGTTGCAAGTTTTCCAGCTTTAAAAAATATTTGTTTACACAACTATTTTTGGGCCAGGTTTCAGTGTTTATTGATCTGCTCTAAATCTTTGATGGGCACAGATACTTTGAAAGAAGAGTACTCCTCCGGATGTTTAGCCTGAAGTTGTTTGCATCTAACATCTAACTGTGTGGGGAAGGCAGTAGAATACCAACAGGAGATAAGGTATCTGGGCATCACACTAGATAGCAAACTCCTATGGAATAGACACGCTGAGGCAGTGGTAGGTAAAGCCAAACGCGCCCTAATGGTGTGCAGAAATCTGGCAGTAAAAACGTGGGGTTGTAACCCCACTATCCTGCGATGGATGTACACCATGATAGTGAGACCTGCAATCACTTATGGGGCAGTTGCATGGGGAAGTAGAATCAAGCTGGCCTCTATGAGGAAACAGCTTGAGAAGATTCAAAGACCGGCGTGTGTCTGCATCACGGGGGCGATGGGGTCGTGTCCGACAGCATCATTGGAGCTGCTGCTGGATCTGACTCCGCTGCACCTTGTGGTGGAGAGCGCCGCCAGATCGGCGATCGTAAGGTTCAGCAAGGAAGGAATGGGCCGAGGTAAAATAATCGGGAGCAGAGACCGAAACAGCCTCGCTGCCAAGATCCCCTGGCTGGAAGTACCAAAAGACGAAATGGTATGCAAATACCACTTCGAGAAAAACTACACAGCAATGTGTAGTAGTAAAGCCGATTGGAGCGACGAATCCTCAGCATACCACATAGAGCAAAATGCCATCAAGTGGTATACAGATGGTTCAAAGACAAAGGAAGGCACTGGTGCAGGAGTGTTTGGACCTCGTACCAGATACTTCAAATCAAGCAGAGGTACATGCATTCGAAAGATGTGCACAGTTTAACCTCGACAGGAATTACCGCAAAAAACGAATTGCTATCATGTCAGATAGCCAAGCAGCCATCAAGGCCATGAGCTCATACACCATCAGATCCAAACTGGTATGGGACTGTGTGGGGAAGCTGAACAAGCTTGGCAGGGATAATAAAGTAACGCTATACTGGGTACCAGGACACACTGGTATAGACGGAAACGAAGAAGCCGATCACCTAGCAAACAAGGGATCCAGTAGCCCTTTATAGGTCCGGAACCCTTTTGCGGTATGAGTGTGAACACCATCCACAAAAGTTTAGATGAAGAAACAAGAGGAAAATGGATGAAAACCTGGAAAGAACTTCCAGGGCTAAGACAATCCAAAGTGATGCTGGGATCTTTTAACCAGAAGAGAACAAAAGCTTGCCTGAAACTAAGCAGGAACAAGCTCAGAATTCTGACAGGAGCCCTGACGGGACACTGCAGACTTAGGAAACATCTCAAGGCCCTAGGCCTAGAGGAGGATGACGGATGCAGATTCTGTGGCTCAGCACAGGAAACCCCCATACATCTGTTCAAAGACTGCGGAGCATTACTCCGCAAGAGACAGATGTACCTTGGGGCTCACTGCTTGAACACAGAGCAGCTGCAGGCCTTGAATCCCACCCAGATCCTGAAATTCCTAAAGGAATCAGGATTAGAGGAGGCGCTCTAAATGGGTAAGTACACCAACACTTGGAGGAGGAGGGTCGGGTAAAATAGATCTATAAAGGTCGCAGTACAAGTCGTCACCACCATATCTACAATCTACAAGTTTTCCAGCTTTAAAAAATATTTGTTTACACAAGTATTTTTGGGCCAGGTTTCGGGTTTATTGATCTGCTCTAAATCTTTGATGGGCACAGATACTTTGAACGAAGAGTACTTCTCCGGATGTTTAGCCTGAAGTTGTTTGCATCTAACAGTATTAAAATTTCTGTTTTGTAAGTAAATGATAATATCGGCTTCTGTTAGGGATGGCTCTAAGCGGTATACATGAATGTGAGTGAATCTTGCAGCCCTGATAAGAGTCTTCTCCGTGCTTGTCCCTACGATAATATTAGAGCACCTTGAACGCCTTTCACGTCTATTTTGAAGTTCCCATTTACCTTCATTTGTGGAACCATACTCATTATCTGATTCGGTTTCTTGGCCTTTATTGATGTTTTTTGCAGGAGCAAGCTGATTTACAAGTCTTGTCTGTCTTATTGTGTCTGTCTAGTCTTATCTGTCTAGTCTTGTCCGTCTAGTCTTGCCTGTCTAGTCTTATCTGTCTAGTCTTGTCTGTCTAGTCTTGTCTGTCTAGTCTGTCTAGTCTTGTCTGTCTAGTCTTGTCTGTCTAGTCTTGTCTGTCTAGTCTTGTCTGTCTAGTCTTGTCTGTCTAGTCTTGTCTGTCTAGTCTTGTCTGTCTAGTCTTGTCTGTCTTATTGTGTCTGTCTAGTCTTATCTGTCTAGTCTTGTCCGTCTAGTCTTGCCTGTCTAGTCTTATCTGTGTAATCTTGTCTGTCTAGTCTTGTCTGTCTAGTCTTGTTTGTCTAGTCTTGTCTGTTTACTCTTGTCTGTCTAGTCTCGTCTGTCTAGTCTCGTCTAGTAGCTGATTTACAAGTCTTGTCTGTCTTATCGTGTCTGTCTACTCTTGTCCATCTAGTTTGTCTGCTTAGCCTTCTCTGTTATTGACGTTGTATGTTGAGATTGTTAATTTGTAATGTATTCAGTATGTGAAATGGTAAATTATAATTATGCCGTTTCAAATCAGTTCAAATTAAAGGATATTGCTCCAGTAACATCGGACCCCGATGTAATAATTGGAGGCTTAATCCTTGGGTTTATTTTTTAAATAAGAAACTAACCTCAATTGTCTGTCGTATTTCTTGCTTTTATCGCTTTGTTCCGGAGATTTCGGCGCCGGCGAAGACATGTTCATGCAGTTTTTGATTTACTCAAGTAAAATGTTTTCTTTTCAAAAAATCAAAATATGAAAAGTTTACAGACAGGTGAATTGTTTTGACAGGTGTATTTAGGCAACAACTTATACAGAAATATTAACTGTTAGTTGGGATAAATAACAAATATATTTATTTTTTGTTGGTGAGAGCGGTTTGAGTGTTAAAATGTTGTTTATGCTTCAATTAAAATTTGGAAAAGCTTTATAAATAGCTTACTGAAGTATGAATTGTTTTGACATGTGTATTTAGGCAAACATTTATGCAGAAATTTTAACTCAGTTGGTGTAAATAACAATACGTTTATTTGTTGTTTCTGAAAGCGGTTTGAGTTTTAAATGTTATAGTTTATGCTTGAATTAAATATTGGAAAAGTTTTATAATTAGTTTAATGGCTTGTGAATTGTTTTGTCAGGGGGTATTGTTTTGTTTAGGCAACCACATACACAGAAACTCAAGTAAGCAAAAGTAAACAAAAATATGTTTATTTTGTGTTGGTAAGAGTGGATTGAGTGATCAATTATTGTTTGTGCTTGAATTAAACGTTGGTGAAGTTTTATAATTTAGTTTTGTGATGGAAAGTGATTTAGGAGGAGAGGAAGGCTCAAAGAAATGGAGACAACGTAAAAAGCAGTTGGATAAAACGATTTTACAACAAATTGAGTTTTATTTAAGTGATTCTAACCTTACTAAAGATAGATTCTTCGGACAACTTTTGAAAGACAACGAATGTAAGTCCCACTTATTTACACCCTAAGCAGTAACTTATAGTTAATTTTTCAGTCCTTGATGTTGAAATATTCTTAAAATGCAACAAAATCCTAAAACTAACGTCCTCACAGTCTGATTTAATAAGAGCGTTAAAAAAATCAACAATCCTCGAACTCTCTGACGACCAAACCAAAATCAAACGCAAAACCCCGTTCGTTGAAAAAACAAACATCGACAAGTGCACCATCTACGTCCAAAACATCAAAGCCGACACAACCCACGAATACCTCACAAAACTCTTCTCCGACTTTGGCAAAGTCGACTACGTCTCCATCCCCAAATACAAAAACAACAATCTAGGCCGTGGCTTCGCCTTCATAGAATTTCAAGAAGAGATTGGTGCAATTAAAGCCGTTGATTATTTCGAGAGCATAGACTGCAAAATCGCAGCTCAGATGGCCCCACAAGAATTACACAGCATCATCATCTACGAACAGAATCAAAAGAAAAATGACGAGGAAATGAATACGACGAATTATGAAGAAATTAATGAGAGTAATGTTAAGGAAATTAATGAGAAGATAGGTGAGGATACTAATGAGAAGAAACGTGTGGATAGTAATGAGAAGACAGATGAGGATACTAATGACAAAAAAGGTCAGAAGAAAGGTGAGGATAGTAATAAGAAGAAAGGTGAGGATATTAATGAGAAGAAAGGTAAGGATAGTAATGAGAAGAAAGGTGAGGATAGTAATGAGAAGAAGAGGAAAGTTGAGGAGGATGATAGTAGTCAAGAAAGTAAAAGATTGAGAGGGGAAGATGTTAAATGCGTGGAAGAAGACGAAGATGAGAAAACGAATGCTAAGAGTAAATCTAAGAAGAAAAAGATGAATAAGAAGAAGGCACAGATTAAGGAGCTTGGATTACAAGTATTACACAAGTAAGTTTCAGTAAAATACAAAATTATAAATTCAATTTAAAAATCACAAATTCAATTTAAAAAACGTTTCTGAGTCTTCCCTAATTATTGCATTAACAAATACCTAAATAGTTAAGTGATTGTCTAAATAGTTTAATCACAGCCCAAATAATTTAATCATTGTTTAAATAGTTCAATCATTGTTTAAATGGTTCAACTAATGCCTAAATTATTTTATCATTGTCTAACTATTTCAATCATTGCCTGAATTGTTTAATCACAAACTGAATAGTTTTAACAATTGGCTACATAGTTTAGCCATTGTCTAAATAGTTTAAGCACGGCCCAAATAATTTAATCATTGCCTAAATAGTTGAATCATTGTCTGAATGATTCATCTATTGCCTAAATTATTTAATCATTGTCTAAATAGTTCAAGCATTGCTTGAATTGTTTAATCACAGACTGAATACTTTTAATAATTGCCTAAATATTTTAACCATTGCCTAAATAGTTTAATTACCATGCAGATAATTTAGTCATTGCCTAAATAGTCGAATCATTCCCTAAACTGTTTAATCGCAATCTTAATAGTTATAACAAATGCTCAAATAGTTTAACCATTGCCTAAATAGTTTAATTATCACACAGATAAATTAGTCATTGCCTAAATAGGCCAATCATTCCTTAAATTGTTTAATCCCAATCTAAATAGATTTAACAAATGCCTAAATAGTTTAGCCATTGTCTAAATAGTTTAAGCACGGCCCAAATAATTTAATCATTGCCTAAATAGTTCAATCATTGTCTAAATGGTTCAACTATTGCCTAAATTATTTAATCATTGTCTAAATAGTTCAACCATTACCTGAATTTGTTTAGTCACAAACTGAATAGTTTTAATAATAGCATAATTAGTTTAACCATTGCCTAAATTGTTTAATTACCATGGAGATAACTTAGTCATTGCCTAAATAGTCCAATCATTCCATAAATTGTTTAATCCCAATCTAAATAGATTTAACAAATGCCTAAATAGTTTACCCATTGTCTAAATAGTTTAAGCACAGCCCAAATAATTTAATCATTGCCTAAATAGTTGAATCATTGTCTGAATGATTCATCTATTGCCTAAATTATTTAATCATTGTCTAAATAGTTCAAGCATTGCCTGAATTGTTTAATCACAGACTGAATACTTTTAATAATTGCCTAAATATTTTAACCATTGCCTAAATAGTTTAATTACCACGCAGATAATTTAGTCATTGCCTAAATAGTCGAATCATTCCCTAAACTGTTTAATCGCAATCTTAATAGTTATAACAAATGCTCAAATAGTTTAACAATTGCCTAAATAGTTTAATTACCACACAGATAAATTAGTCATTGCCTAAATAGGCCAATCATTCCTTAAATTGTTTAATCCCAATCTAAATAGATTTAACAAACGCCTAAATAGTTTAGCCATTGTCTAAATAGTTTAAGCACGGCCCAAATAATTTAATCATTGCCCAAATAGTTCAATCATTGTCCAAATGGTTCAACTATTGCCTAAATTATTTAATCATTGTGTAAATAGTTCAATCATTGCCTGAATTGTTTAATCACAAACTGAATAATTTTAATAATTGCATCAATATTTTAACCATTGCCTAATTAGTTTAATTACCAGGCAGATAATTTAGTCATTGCCTAAATAGTTCAATCATTCCCTAAATTGTTTAATCACAATCTAAATAGTTTTAACAAATGCCTAAATAGTTTAGCCATTGTCTAAATAGTTTAAGCACGGCTAAAATAATTTAATCATTGCCTAAATAGTTCAATGATTGTCCAAATGGTTCAACTGTTACCTAAATTATTTAATCATTGTCTAAATAGTTCAATCATTGCCTGAAATCTTTAATCACAAACTGAATAGTTTTAATAATTGCATAATTATTTTAAATATTGCCTAAATAGTTTAATAACCACGCATATAATTTAGTCATTGCCTAAATAGTTAAATCATTGCCTAAATTGTTTAATCACAATCTAAATAGATTTAACAAATGTGTAAATAGTTTAGCCATTCTCTAAATAGTTTAAGCACGGCCCAAATAATTTAATCATTGCCTAAATAGTTGAATCATTGTCTGAATGATTCATCTATTGCCTAAATTATTGAATCATTGTCTAAATAGTTCAATTATTGCCTCGAATCTTTAATCACAAACTGAATAGTTCTAATAATAGCATAATTAGTTTAACTATAGCCTAAATTGTTTAATTACCATGCAGATATCTTAGTTATTGCCTAAATAGTCCAATCATTCCATAAATTGTTTAATCCCAATCTAAATAGATTTAACAAATGCCTTAATAGTTTAGCCATTGTCTAAATAGTTTAAGCACAGCCCAAATAATTTAATCATTGCCTAAATAGTTCAATCATTGTCCAAATGGTACAACTATTGCCTAAATTATTTAATCATTGTCTAAATAGTTCAATCATAGCCTGAATTGTTTAATCACAAACTGCATAGTTTTAATAATTGCATAAATATTTTAACCATTGCCTAAATAGTTTAATTACCACGCAGATAATTTAGTCATTGCCTTAATAGTCCAATCATTCCTTAAATTGTTTAATTCCAATCTAAATAGTTTTAACCAATGCCTAAATAGTTTAGCCATTGTCTAAATAGTTAAATCGCGGCCCAAAACATTTAATCATTGACTAAACAGTTCAATCATTGTGTAAATGGTTCAACTATTGCCTAAACCATTTAATCATTGTCTAAATAGTTCAATCATTCCCTGAATTGTTTAATCACAAACTGAATAGTTTTAATAATTGCATAAATATTTGAACCATTGCCTAAATAGTTTAATTACCACGCAGATAATTTAGTCATTGGCTAAATAAGCGAATCATTCCTTAAATTGTTTAATCCCAATCTAAATAGTTTTAAAAAGCGTGAAAAAAAAATTGAGCGAGTACCCCCTGAAATAACATTTTCTTAATTTTTCTTTAAAATAGTTATAGTTGGCAACGTCGGTTCAACTACGTGGGCATATTTTTAGTTATGTGACCAGTAATACACGTCAGTTATTGTGTTGAAAATGTCAATTTTTTTATTACAAATATCTAAATATTTCTTGAACCGGACGACTTGGAAGCTTCATTTTACTTTTCCGCGATTACTAAAGTAATGTGGAAGACGATTTTCATCAATTAAAACAAGTAAAAATAACAAGAAACCCGATTTTCGGAGCTTACCATATTCTTTATAAACTCTTTGCATTTAACATATTATGTGTTAAATACAACTAACATATTATGTGTTAAATACAACTTTATAAATGTGTTATGCTTAAATTTAATATTTAATAACAGCTCCCGTTATTGTAATTGTTTTAGACATGAGTGGAAGAAGATGCGAAATAGATATTTGAATATGCAGAAAACGAAGATGAAACAGCTGAAGATTCACTTGAACAAGTGTCGCTTTAATAACCGATTCGAGGAGAAAAAGCAACTCGATGAAACCGAAAACAAGAAAGACAAACTGAAGGACTTTATTCCAGGCTGCATAGTCAAACTTAAATTCACCGAACCTTGCACAGACACGAAAAAAACTAAAGTAAACGAACAATAGGTTTCTTTTCCCTTAAATTTTAAATATTTTGTTTTTAGAATGAAATGAAGAGTGCGAATTCAGATATACAGTACATTGAGATTCCGGTTAGTTTAAACAACGATGAGGCGTTTTTGAGGTTTTCGAACGACGAGAGTGCGAAATTGTTCTGCGTTGGAAACGTTAAGGGTAAAGCGGTGGTTTTGGAAGGCGACGAGGAAGCTGCGTACTGGCAGAAGATTAATTCCAGCAGGGAAGTTAGGTTGAGCAAGGACAGCAAAAAGCAGAGGGGGCGAGACAAGTTGCTGAAAAAGGCTGAGCGGGAGCTAGGGAAACACATTAGGTTTGACGATGCGGAATAGTTGTTATTTTGTAGGTAGGAATTTTCTTCTTTTAAACGTGAAGACCTCAGGGAAAGAACATGTTAAGTCACATTTGTCTCAAATTAAGATTTCCATGCCACAGCAGCAGGAAGACTGCAGCTATGCTATCGCGTGGGGTATTTTAGCAGCAGGGCTATGCTACCGCTGATACTCCCATATTTGTACTGTGGAAGAATGTTTCGGGTTAGGAGATATTAAAGGCCGATTCTTATATGCGCGATACTCAGCTACGCCACATCGCCTGTCAAATAATGATTATATTGTTTTAAATGGGCACGTTCTCACTATGGCTACGCGACATGCCCATTTAAAACAATGTAATCATTATTATGTACTTCTGCCTAGTAAACCTCTCAAGTAGTGCCGTTCAGAACCGGCAATAAACTGCTAGGTCCCGTATATTAGTGGATGATGCGTTCCACAAGTATGCGCTTAAGAATCTTAAGAATTTAAACTTAAGAATCATTATTTGACAGGCGATGTCGCGTAGCTGAGTGTCGTGCGTATGGGAATCGACCTTAATAATTTTGTAGACCTTATACTGGTTTTTATATTTTAGGTTTTTAACCTAAAGAACCATCTGCTGAAAATTATTGCTAAAGTGAATTGTAAATTTCAGTGACTTGTACTGCGACCTTCATAAATCTATTGTACCCCACCCTTTTCCTCTAAATGTTGGTATACTTACCCATTTAAAGTGCCTCCTCTAGTCTTGATTCCTTTAGGAATTTCAGGATCTGGGTGGGATTCATGGACTGTGGTGGGACTAAAGTGACTTAGCACGTTCTTTAAATGGGGTCCTTCAAATATAAGGAATTTAGTTTATGTTATGAATTGAGAAGGTTTGAAAATATTGTTTCCCTGTGTATTTGTGAACAGACAGACCACAACATATTGGATATTTAAAAAATACAAAATATAAATATCATTTGATAAATCGTTCAAGACATTCACATTTCTTTCCTTAAACTAAACTTAACGTTAATTTTAAAATTAATTTTCCTGCAGGAACACTCAACTTTGTCACCACCTTCCGTTACCTCCACCTCCGCTAAACCTTCCACCTCCACCTCCGCCTCCTCCTCTTCCAAATCCTCCTCCGCCACCTCCACCTCTTCCAAATCCTCCTCCTCCACCTCTTCCACCGCCTCCTCTACCGAATCCACCACCTCCTCTTCCACCGCCGCCTCTTCCGAATCCTCCTCCTCCTCCACCTCCTCCTCTGCCTCTTCCACCACCTCCCCCTCTTCCAAATCCACCTCCTCTTCCTCCACGACCACCCCCTCCTCTTCCACCTCGTTTCTGAACACTTCCAGGAGGTTTAGGCAAAAACCTTTGCAATGGTAATAATTTCGCGGGATCTATAAACAACTAAAAACAAAAATAGTAATTAAAAACAAAGGCCCTAGGGGTATAAGCATGGTGATTCGGCCCCGGAAAGATATTTATATGATACTCGGAAGATATGTTGGTACTAATTAAATAATAATAAGATCCTGAAAGTTTCAGATCGTTACCCCATTTGTTTTTCCAGAAAAAGTGAAATGTGTCAAAAACGAACAAACATTTTTTCTCAGTAACGGCTGAATCGATTTATGTAAAAATTTAATATGTTTTAGGGGCCAATAGGAGCTCTTACAAAAAAATTAACAGCTATATAGCTTTATAAGATTCTTGAAAAAAAAAAAATAATAATTTTAATTTTTTAACCATGGTACAGTTTTGATACAATTATGAAACTTTCTTTTTTTCAAGCCTTATATATTACCCTTTAACTTCATGAGATTTTCGGACTTTTTAAAATGGTAGGCCATAGCAGAAAAAAAAACATTTTTGGCTCAAATAATGCATTTATTTAATGTTTCAAGTTTTAATTTCCTAGTTTTTATGAATATTTAGATTATTTCTAATTATTAGAAATAACACTTTATATTTAAATTAACAACAATATTTTTTTCATCAAAATAAAAACAGTTAAAAATAACTCATATATTAATTTCAATAAATATTTTGAGAACTTTTTTTTCATTGATATAACTTTTTTGATATAACCACAGTTAAATATATTAATGATAAAAGAACATATTTTTTCAATTTATTAAGTTAATTTTTGATAAATAAACGAATAACAAATACGATATATACAGCAAAAATATAGATGAATAGAATTTTATTAATCTTCATCACTGTCTTCTTCAATCACAACTGAAGTATCGTCTTTATCAAATAGTTTATTTAATATTGCAGCAGGTCTAGGAATTTTTGATAAGTATCTCCCTTACGACAAAAAAATTAACAATCGTTTAAGACCATTTGCATACTCCTAGCTGCGTCTCGTAAAGCTTTTGTGTCCGATAGTATTTGGCTTGTAATCATTAAAGCATCTATAAACTTTCCTGCTAATGTGACATGATTGAACTTGTGATTTTAGTATGTTTGAATGGTCTTTTACATACTGAATGGTGATATCACCCGATTCATCCATCATTTCTGATAAATAGGATATAGCTTGTTTAAATTGGTAAGAACCAGTGAAAAATATTTTTAGATCTTTTTCCATCATTTCTGGTAAATCTTCTAAATCATCTGTCTGAAACGGTAGTTTTCTAAGTTGCCAGCCATTTTGCGTCACTTCATCAGCTAACGTATTTTCAACATCCTTTTGGCATTTCATCATTTCTACAATATCATACAGACACTCGGCATCAGAAGTTAGGCGTTTGTTGTATTTATTATGGAGAAACAACGCGATTCTAAAAAAAGTACCGATTCTAGGAAGCATTTTGTTGTCAATTTTCTGATCCAGCAGATATTTTTGTTTTAACATCCCGTGACTGCTTCCACTGGCCAACGCAATTTCGTTACGTTTCTTGACGCATTCGACTCAGCTGTTAGTTAATTGTGTTTTCCTTTTAGTGCTGGCATTCATACTTTAAAACTCTTACTTTCTAGGTGCTCTTTAACATCACGCAACCCACGATCAACCACAAATTCATCACCAGGTTTCAATCAATTACATATACCATTTGGATTATCTATAATATCTTTCATAATATTAGCATCATTTTGGGTAGCATAATACGGTTCTAGCATATCAATAATGTATCCAACAGTTGTACAAATCATAAATTGTTTACACATCGGCACTTTTTTTGCCCAGAATGACTTTCTCTGGTACTGATTGTTTGAACTTTTCTCATGACAAGCATACGTCCCATCACAAATAATAATGAGTTTGCCATTGAGATTATTATGTTAAGTTTTTTTAGCAACCGCAGATGTATGATTTTGAATGAGATCATTTCTGGACATTGCATGTAATCCAAAATGAAGAGGTTATACGTCTTCTTGTCACTTGTTCACAATATTTTGTCATTAACTGCTCTTCTTCGATCTCTAAAATTGTAGATATCAACTTATTTGAATTGCCTGTGTGAAGCTTGACTAAAAATGCAATGAGTGCTAAGTTATACTTCGACCGCCAGTGTTTCTCATTGATGATGATAAATTCCGCAGTTCAATGTTTTCCCATTTCCCAAGTTTTCCCATTTCAAGCCAGTCAAGACGTGAAGTTTCAACACAAAAATTAAAAGAAATGTTCTTGTATCGTTAATATTCTTCTTCTTTTGAATAGGCCTACTTTGGACCACGCTTGTTCAACTGTTGGGCTTTGACCTTTGCCCAGTATTGTCACATCTTCTGCCGGTGTAACTCCTTTCTCTCTTCTGTCCAGGGGGTACCTTTCCTTGGAGGTTGTTCCTGAAATCCACGGACTTCCTTCGGGGTGCATCTTACAGACTGTCTGTTTTTGAGACCTGTTATTCCCAGTTCTTTAATATCCTTCTCGGTTTCTGTCAACCAAGTGGTACGAAGCTTCTTGTTTTGCCAGAAGGTGAACAGACGGTTTGTTAGTCAGTTTGGAGGCAATCTTGCAATGTGGCCGTAGAAAGCTACCCTTCTTTTCCTTACACAGTCAGAGAGCATCTCACTATGTTCGTAGAGCTCAGAGTTATGCCGCCTTCAGAATTCCCCATCTTCCTTTACCGGGCCTAGGATCTTCCTGAGGATTCTCCTCTCTCTGATTTCCAATTTCTCTACTAGACCTCTTCAGTTCAAGGAAAGACATTCCATGGCATACAGGGCTTCTGGTCGTAAGACTGATGTGTAGTGCTTAAGTTTCAGGTTGCGTGACAGGCATTTCTTATTGTAAGTGTTCTTAGTCAGTCGATAGGCTAGTTCTAACTTGTTGACTCTCTTGGATAATGATGCTCTTTCTGATAATTTGGGTTCAATCCATTCGCCGAGATACTTAAATTTCTCAGTCCTCTTGATATATTAAATCATTATATTATATTGTTAGAGGTCCGATGCTACTATAGATAAAACAATAAATTGATTGCTTGCAAAGTGTGAAATGACCCAAAATATAAGCTATTACAAAATACTGCAACAATATATTATATCGTTAATATATTAAACAATAGAGCTTTGTAATAAAAAAAAGTTCTCAAAATATTTATTGAAATTAATAATAATTAGTTATTTTTAACTTTTTATTTTGATGAAAAAATTATTGTTGTTATTTTAAATTTAAAATGCTATTTCTAATAATTAGAAAGAAGCTAAATAACCTAAATATGCATAAAAACAAGGAAATTAAAGCTAGAAACATTAAATAAATGCATTATTTGAGCCAAAAATGGTTTTCATTTTTTTCTACTGTGGCCTACCTTTTTTAAAAATCTGAAAAACTCATAAAGTTAAAGGGTAATATATAAGACTTGAAAAAGAGAAAGTTTCATAATTGTACCAAAACTGTACCATGGTTAAAAAATTAAATTAAAAAAAAAAAAAAAAATTTAAGTTTTTTTTTTTAAGAATCTTATGAAGCTGTTAATTTTTTCGTAAGAGCTCCTATTGGCCCCCAAAACATATTAAATTTTTAGATAAATCGATTTAGCCGTTACTGAGAAAAAAATGTTTGTTCGTTTTTAACACATTTCACTTTTTCTCGAAAACCAATTGAGTTAGCGATCTGAAACTTATCTTATTATTTAAATAGTACCAACATATATTCCGAGTATCATATAAATATCTTTCCGGGGCCGAATCACTATGCTTATAGGGCCCCTAGGTCCTTTATTAATATTGGGTTAGCAGCTAAGTGATTGTGGATTTTATCGATAGCCCTTGCACTTTCTTTTGTTAGCCCTTGCAGGTGGGTGTCCTGCAAGGGCTAACAAAACAACCTAACTGTCAGCCCTTGTGTTAGCCCCTTTCTTTACATAGTCTTTGAACTTTGTTTCGTTAACATGTTCAAAGTACCCATTTTGTTTTCTTATTGTTTGCACTTCTACCTTTAATTTAGTAAACAAATTTTATTGATTAGTTCCTTAGTTTTGTTTGTATCTCAATTTAAAAATGAAAGAACAAGATGTGCAATTATTTTTTGTTTTATTTCGGAAAAGGCAAGAACGAGCACAAAGGAAGTTATGTGCCATATAGGAGAATAAAGCCTTGAAAGAAAGGCAGTGTCAAAATTGGTTTGCCAGATTTGTCATTCTGGTGATTTTTCATTGAAAAATGCTCTACGATCTGGCCATCCCATTGAAGACGATGAGATCCATATCAAGGCTATTTATTGCTTCAATAATCATAGCACAACATGTGATATTGCAGAGAAGCTCAATGTCTTGCATACATGCATAGAAACAAAATTTAAAGCTTAGCTATGTCAAGAAACTCAATTTATAGATCCCTCCCCAGCTTACGGAAATACATTTCTTGCAACGCATGGGTTGAGATGTGTTGTTACATCTGCCATATAGGCCTGACCCTGTGCCGTCAGATTTCCATTTATTTCGTTCCATGCAAATCTCCTTAGGCCGATGCCGCACTACGCTTTTTTCCCGCGAGCGGTAACCGCTATAACCGCGAAACCGCTCCAGAAACACACAGTACGCTATGGGAAAAATCAGTCGCGAGAAAAAAAGGAAAGTGAGGCCGATTGTATTAGGCCTAGGCCGCACTACGGCTAAACCACCGCGGTTTTTATTCACGTAATTTTGGGACCTCGAAGCGGCCTCACTTTCAACCGAAGCGGTTTTTTCCCGCGACTGATTTTTCCCATATCATACTGTGTTTCTCGAACGGTTTCGCGGTTATAGCGGTTACCGCCCGCTGTAAAAAACCGTAGTGCGGTCTCGGCTAGTTTAGTTTACTTGAGTCACAAAATCACGAGATTAAAAACCGCGGCGGTTAAGCCGCGTGCGGACTAGGCCTTAAATGGTAAAATTTATGATGCTTATGATGTCAAATCACATTTAAGGCCTAGACCGCACAACCACTAAACAACCGCGGTTTTTAATCGTGCAATTTTGTGAGTCAAGCACGGGCGTAGCCAGGATTTAGTTTCGGGGAGGTTTTAAGAAAATACAATAACAGAAATGCTGCTTTCTAAAACTGACACACAAGGGCTCGTAAAATACACATCTACCAAGCTCTCTTGCATAGAGTAGTCTCTACTACTCCTTCCTTATTTCAATATAATGTTTATGTTATATTTTGCATATTTCGACCTTATATTTCGGTTGAACTTCCAAAACCCCTCTCCTGGCTATGCAGATATAAGCTAATACAAGCAGCCACACTTGTGGTTTTTTGCCGCGACTGATAGCGTATTCGCATAGCACACTGTGTACTTCTCAAACGGTTTCATGGTTATAGCGGTTAACCGCTCGCTGTAAAAATCCGTTGTGCGGCCTCGTCTTAATTCAGCATTTGATAGCAAAGATCAGAAATTTTATGAGCATGGACTTAACATGTTGACTGTCACGTGAATCGCGTGTGTCCACAGGTAACAAGTTCATGTAAGCCATGTGAATCATCGGTGGTTCACATGAAAACTATTGCACTTATATCTGTAACTCACCGACGATTCACAGCGGCCATATAAATACATGGTAGTTGAAAAAACGTGGCCTCATGAATAAAATAAGATATTTAGCCTACGTAAAAGTATAATACTTTTGAAAGTATAATAAACAATTTTTACCTTCTGGCCTAGAAGGTCCAAAAAATTTGTATTGTGGCAGTTAATGTGTTAAGACACTGCATGTATGATGACAAAAGTTTATCGATAATAACGGACTTTGAATAAAGTTATATTTTTAAGCTAAAATTTTGAATTTCCCTTCTTATTTAAAATCCACAATCACTTAGTTGCCTTGCCATTAGTATTTCACTTACTTTTTGATTTTTTTTAAAACTTCCGGCCTTCATATTTTCTCCCAACCGTATCGACACATAATAATCCCTCAGGTTGCCGAAAATCTCATCAATTTTTCCAATTTGTTCCTTGTTCTCCAAGAAAATGGGGGCGTTGAAGTACGGGACGTCTTCAATTTCTACTTTGCAAATTAAATCGTCTTGTGCAGTGTAATCGAAGAAGCCTAGTGGGATGACCCGTTCGGGAGGGCCCTGGTCAAAATTTCTTCCACCACCTCCACCTCTTCCTCCGCCGAAACCTCTTCCGCCTCCACCTCTCCCTCTGCCACCACCACCACCTCTTCCTCTAAAAGACATCTAAAATAATAGACAAAATGTTAAAGACACGTGGTTATAATAGGGGGTCATAACCTCAAAAACTCATGTTTATAACCTAAAAATTTAACAAACAAACCCTTCAGCTTATAATACTTTATAAATCCCGATTTCTTAAATGCTAATTTTAAGGGAACAAATTTCTACGCACGGTAATTCATCAATTTACTTAGTTTATGCAATATTTTCTTACCTTCCAATAAAATGTGTTTACAAACGCCGATTTGGTGGCAGCTCATTAAAATGGCAACAACGCTACAATGATTTTGTATTCAAAAATTATTTTTAAAATTCGCAACGAATTCAAATTTGCTTTTGATTTGTAAAATTGTTCGCAAACATTCTAAAGTATTTCCAACTATTTACATAAACAAGATTAAGATAATTCGTAATTATTCAATAAGTAGATTTTTGGGAACAGCGTTTGGTAGCACTGTTTCCAAGATAATTGTTGCCAGTTTTCCTTCACGTATTCAAAATTTAAACCGCGCTTAAATAAAGTTAGTTGCCTATCTTAATTATAAAATTTGAAATAAGTTTCAAATTTGAGATATAATAAGATATCAAGTCTTAATCGTAAAATATCAATTATTTATTGGTGTGACGTGTAAATAGTCATTACCACATGTAGTTGCGTACTATTATGAGAAAAAAATATTTGGAAATTCTATACGTAAAATCATATAAATGAAAACACTAGTGTACAAAGGACCCACTCACCACTTCAACGATCCAGTGTGTACCTGGACCTGCAGATTTCGCAGGTTCCACCACGTGGTTGAGTTTCTGAGCTGGATTTCTTAAACAGGATGGTGAATGTTGAATCCAGGGATTTCTCAGAAGAAAATTCGTCCTTGGACACCGCGGTGTATTACACTTATATTGTCCAGAATTCACAGATATTTATATTTATATTTTAAAATTGTGTAACAATCGAACGGATAACAGGGTGAGAGTAAGAACAAGAACATCAGAAAGGTTCAATGTACAAGAAGGTTTAAGACAAGGAGATCCACTGTCCCCAATACTGTTTAGCTGCGTACTAGAATATGTCATAAGGAAAACAAAATTAAATAGAAATGGTCTTCTATACAATAAAAAACATCAATGTCTAGCCTTTGCAGACGATTTGACAATAGTAACCAGAGGGAAAAAAGAACTGCAAGAAGTAATAATACAATTAGAAAAAAATGCACGCATAGTGGGATTAGAAAAAATGAAAATAAGACAAAATATGTGACACGGACAGAAAAATAATATAAGCAAGGGAACAAACTAATCATAACAACAGAGGAAGGAAAAAACTACGAATTTAATGAAGTAGAACAATTTACTTACCTAGGGACAGAATTCTATAGGAAACCGGGAATATATCCGGGAGATAAAAAGAAGGATAATGGCAGGAAATCGATGTGTCTATGCCCTTAAGAAAGAATACACAACAGAAGTATTTCAAGAAATCTGAAAATTAGAATATATACGATTATAGAATAAGACGATTATCAGACCCATAGTATTATTTGCAAGTGAAGTATGGACATTGGGAGCAAAAGAACAAGCATTACTTGAAGTTTGGGAAAGGAAAGTATTAAGAAAAATATATAGAGGAAAAATAACACAAGAGGGATGGGAAAGGAGAACTAACCGAGAAATACAAGAGCTGTTTAACGAACCAAATATAATCGCTGTAGTCAAAGGACAGAGACTAAGATGGTTAGGCCACATCATGTGTATGAATGTAGAGAGAGTACCAAAGAAAATTTTTGAAAGGAGTTTAGGTGGTAGCAAGAGGAGGCAGACCGAAAGCAAGATGGAAAGATGAAGTAATCAGGGACGCAGATCAGAGCAATATCACAAACTGGAGAGAAAAGACGAGATAGAAAAGTCTGGAAGAAATATATAAACCAAGCCATGGGCCAACTTTGCCTACGGTGCTGAGATATGTATGTATGTATGTAATAATCGATCGGTCGTAAGTAGGGAAAGATAGTTCCTTCTAAATCCACCACCTCCTTATGGGTTTTACATGCAATCTAGCCCCTTATGGGGGAATTACATGTAAAATCTAGCACGATGCCCCTTATGGAGATTTACATGTAAATCTAGCACGAAGCCCCTTATGGGGAATCCTATGCAAAATAGTTTTGAACGCGTCCGAGCGAGAATGTCTAGATGACGCTGCAAGATACGTGTACGTTGGATAGTGAGAAAATTCAAAATGAGGGGTGGACATATTTCCAGATAGGGGTTGATTCAATTGAGATTATGGGGGATTTACATTGACAAGACTAGACAGACAAGACTAGACAGACAAGACTAGACAGACAAGACTGGACAGACAAGACTAGACAGACAAGACTAGACAGACAAGACTAGACAGACAATACTAGATGGACAAGACTAGACGGACTAGACTAAATCATTTTAAACCATTGATGAGAAAAAACAAATCTGGTGTCAGAACGGCTCTAGCATGTGCCTTAAGGGAGATACCGCCCGACCGCCTTCCCCTCAGTAGATGACGTCATCCGCCGCGGCAGGTATTGCTAAACTAATTATCTCGATGCTGATTGGTTGATTGACGAATAAATAATTGCAGTTGGCCTTATGCCTCAATTTATATGTAATGGACAAGACTGGACAGACAAGATTAGACAGACAAGACTAGACAGACGAGACTAGTTAGATGAAGCTAGACAGATGGGGGCTAAATACATGAGATTAGACAGACCAGGCTAAATACATGAAACTATATAAGACTGAACTAAAATATATAAGGGATTAATATATAAGTAATTATAATTATATAAGTACTAAAATATTAATATATAAGTAAATAAGTACTAAATAATTATTAATATATAAGTACTAAAATATATAAGGGTTTAATTCAACTAAAATATATTTTCGATTGTTTTTCTTATAATTGTTAATAATGTTTATATTTTTACTTTCATTATGTTATCTACGTTTTATTTTGATTTACGGCTTGTTGATTAGACGCAACCGGATGTTTGTCAGTCATAACACCAGGCAAGAATAGAGGGACTAGACTAGACAGACTAGATTAGACAGACAGACAAGCGGAGAAAATTCAAAATGAGTTGCGGGTGGGTAGCGGACAATCGTGTATGCATACATAATTGATTACAAACATATTACGGATTGATTCAAATGAGATTATTGGTTTTAGGCCGGACAAATCGGACAATACCGGACAAGGTCGAACAAGAACGGACAAGACTATACAGACCACATATTTATCCGAATAATTTCCTATGAGTAAGCGAAATTTCTTAAACTTGTCTGTGAACCAGATCGTAGTAATGTTTTTCATTTATATAAATATCAAAGAGTTCAATTTTCTGGCATCCACTTTTCATTTACTTGCATCCACTTTCCATCTACTTGCATCCACTTTCCATCTACTTGCATCCACTTTCCATCACGCTAAACAGGGTGTGAGGTCTATGTGACCCCACGCTAAACAGGGTGTGAGGTCTATGTGACCCCACGCTAAACAGGGTGTGAGGTCTATGTAACCCCACACTAAACAGGGTGTGAGGTCTATGGTGCACCACGTTAAAGAGGGCGTGAGGTCTATTTTTAGTCAGCTTTCATCAGCTTTTAATCAGCTTTAATCCCATTGGCTTAGTTGTGTTAGCAATAGGTTAGGTTAGCATTAGGTTAGGCTACGTGAGGTTAGGCATGAAGCCCGCTTTATTCATAACCTCACGTAGCTTAACCTAATGCTAACCTAACCTATTGCTAACACAACTAACCCAATGGGATTATAGTATATGTCTGTATAGTCTTGTCCGTTCTTGTTCGACCTTGTCCGGTATTGTCCGATTTGTCCGGCCTAAAACCAATAATCTCATTTGAATCAATCCGTAATATGTTTGTAATCAATTATGTATGCATACACGATTGTCCGCTACCCACCCGCAACTCATTTTGAATTTTCTCCGCTTGTCTGTCTGTCTAATCTAGTCTGTCTAGTCTAGTCCCTCTATTCTTGCCTGGTGTTATGACTGACAAACATCCGGTTGCGTCTAATCAACAAGCCGTAAATCAAAATAAAACGTAGATAACATAATGAAAGTAAAAATATAAACATTATTAACAATTATAAGAAAAACAATCGAAAATATATTTTAGTTGAATTAAACAATCCCTTATATATTTTAGTTCAGTCTTATATAGTTTCATGTATTTAGCCTGGTCTGTCTAATCTCATGTATTTAGCCCCCATCTGTCTAGCTTCATCTAACTAGTCTCGTCTGTCTAGTCTTGTCTGTCTAATCTTGTCTGTCCAGTCTTGTCCATTACATATAAATTGAGGCATAAGGCCAACTGCAATTATTTATTCGTCAATCAACCAATCAGCATCGAGATAATTAGTTTAGCAATACCTGCCGCGGCGGATGACGTCATCTACTGAGGGGAAGGCGGTCGGGCGGTATCTCCCTTAAGGCACATGCTAGAGCCGTTCTGACACCAGATTTGTTTTTTCTCATCAAATGGTTTAAAATGATTTAGTCTAGTCCGTCTAGTCTTGTCCATCTAGTCTTGTCTGTCTAGTCTTGTCTGTCTAGTCTTGTCTGTCTAGTCTTGTCTGTCTAGTCTTGTCTGTCTAGTCTTGTCTGTCTAGTCTTGTCTGTCTAGTCTTGTCTGTCTAGTCTTGTCTGTCTAGTCTTGTCTGTCCAGTCTTGTCTGTCTAGTCTTGTCTGTCTAGTCTTGTCTGTCTAGTCTTGTCAATCTAAATCCCCCATAATCTCAATTGAATCAACCCCTATCTGGAAATATGTCCACCCCTCATTTTGAATTTTCTCACTATCCAACGTACACGTATCTTGCAGCGTCATCTAGACATTCTCGCTCGGACGCGTTCAAAACTATTTTGCATAGGATTCCCCATAAGGGGCTTCGTGCTAGATTTACATGTAAATCTCCATAAGGGGCATCGTGCTAGATTTTACATGTAATTCCCCCATAAGGGGCCAGATTGCATGTAAAACCCATAAGGAGGTGGTGGATTTAGAAGGAACTATCTTTCCCTACTGTCGTAAATTGCCATGCCGAATTCACACACGAATATATTTTTGACTACTTCGAATGAATGTCTTACAGCGGTGTTAAAATATCTACACTACTTTTAAATTTTTGATAAACTGCGAACAAAAATAAGAAATAGGTTCGTATTCAAATAAAATCACGGAACAATACGGGTGGTGTTGGCCATCTCTTCGTCGCAACGCTGCCTGACGCAACGGGCTGGTGATTATACTACAGTGTCGCGTCGCGTCGCGTGCTGATTAATTTTTGTGTCAGTTCAGTGGCGACCGCGTAAACGTCCGCAACTATGTGCAATGTTCCATTTCGACTCTTTTATAGCAAATTTTATAAATTCATTAAAATAATTGTTTAAAATATCTTAGCCTGTTGCCAATTGGGTGTAAAGCTCTCAATATTTGCATACAGAAAATATTAATGTCATTGCTACAGAGTCCAGAGCTTGCGGCTTTTCACTATTGCGAATTTCAACAAAGTTTATTCAACAAAAACGATACAAATATTTAACAAATAAATGGTTTAATGCTTATTCCGGTGCGTAGTTACCATCTACAACAAGACAAGAGTTCCAGACAAGAGTAGACAAGACAAGATCAGACAAGAGCAATTTATACTCTCTTACTAGCTCAATAAGTTCGTCGACGGACATCTTGCGCCCGTACTGAAATGTGGTAGACGTCTGCTTGCTTGCTCGTCAACACACTGCGCCGGAATGCGCGTAGCCACGTGGTGATTATACTAGCGCGGAGCGAGCCAACGCGTTACTTCCCCCACCAGCGATACCACGCCGATCGAAATCGAGTGGTCTGCGTCGCGTCAGCTCGCTCGGCCACACCCGGGACTGAGCTAATGTAACCACGTTCATACTAAATGTATGTAACCGATTGCAATCCCACGCGTTTGCGACACGCGGCGTGGCTCTAATATAACCCCGGCTTTAGGCTTCAGTACAACCAAAAGAATCCATGAGAGCAGGCACCTGTATTGCCGGTGTTTTCATAATTCAAATATTATTTGAATATTAATAAGATTTTATAAAAAATTAGTTATGACTTCACCATTTATTATGAACAATCTGGATTTAAATTCCACATTTTTTTCTCTCAATTTTTCATAGTTGAAATTTTTTGGTGCGCATGTGTCAATTTCCGCCATGTTTTTTCGGGCACTTTTTGACATTTCTTCTTCTTCTTCGTTTTCTCTCTTTTCAGAGTGGTCGTGATTATGGTTTAGTCTTTTGCTGTCCCTCTTCGTATATTATCCCACCATTTTCCCTGTTTCCGGATTCCCTTGTTGCTTGTGTTATCGTGCTGTTGGTTGTTGTCTTGATAGTGTCGGTCCACCTCATCGGCGATCTTCCTCTTGGTCTTTTTCCTTCCATTTTCACCTGTATCGCCAGTTTCTTGGCTGTTGTCATCTCTTCTATTGATGTGGCCGAAATTTTTTTGGATTCTACAATGAAAAATACAATGATATAAACAGATTAATACGGAGACAAATAAGGAATGTTAAGGCGCAGTGGTTGAGAAAATCTGCAAGCAAATTATGATAACTTTTAACATGCACAAAAATATTAAAGAACTAGGAGGCAGAAGTACAAGGCATCAGGCAGCGGTGTTAAGAAACGGAACAGAACAGAAGACAAACTTGAGAGGTAGACTCAATCTGGTGAGAAACTAAGCCATAATTTTAGACAGCGGCGGTAGTCGCTGTTGACAGATGCAAGGGAATTGGGGCCCGAAATTGCCAGAGAAGAGGTCACACATGAGTTCTGACACACCCTGTATTTTAAAATATTGTTATTATAAATAATCTACAACTTTTAATTTATTGGCAAATATAATTATGTAAATTGTGTTTGTTATCGAAGGGACTTCGGCAAATTATTGCAAACATTTACTACAAAGTATTCGACCAATTTGCAAGAAAAATATTTCTCGCGTTCAAACAACCAAAACGGCTGCAATTACAGAATTTCATTACAATGAGGCTTTTAATTGGTGGATTGCGTGACATCAAACGCATAATCAGTAAGTTTTGTAACTACCTCACATGCTATACACGCAACTCATTAAAATAATACATAATAG
The DNA here is from genome assembly GCA_944588485.1 of Phosphuga atrata. NCBI lineage: Eukaryota > Metazoa > Arthropoda > Insecta > Coleoptera > Silphidae > Phosphuga > Phosphuga atrata. The sequence continues at coordinate 49,933,182 of OX155903.1, read as the reverse complement.
TTAGACTAACTGAAATAATGACTGAGTTAAAACTGCATCTTCAAAAACAGAAGAGGCGAAACATTAAGCTGAGGACAGGAAAAATATTTAATTAATTGCATTCATTGTATCCTTTGTCACAAATACCTTGACAAAAAAATCAAAGTAACTGAAGGCTATCGACCGTCTTCAGTTACATTGTTTTGTTGCAATAAATAGTAGTATTATTAGCGGTAATCACAGCAGTGTATAGGACCAGAAGATGACCCCAAGCTGGCTGATTATCGAGTGTTAATTATGGATTAAGGAAGTATATAAATTTGCGTACATAGCTATCGGCCCAATGTAAACTTTTAACTTTAGCTATTTTTTAAGAAACTATGAGATGAAATAAGGAAATACGTCGTTTGAAAGACAATTTAATATGCTTCAATATGAGCTTAAATTTATCTAGAATGCTTATCGTTTACAGGCGTAGCAATCGGCAAACAAAAACGAACGTATTTATGTGGTGCTTATAACGAGAATAACAAACTTGTGGAAGATTATAATTATTGCTTTTGAAATTTATTGCACATTATTCGTTTTCCATAAATTAGTTTTCAAGGGTGTTAGTTCAATTAGGGTTTATACAAAAACCGATTTTTTGAAAAACCGGTTTTCGAATTCCAGATTTCCAAAAAAACCGGTTTTTGCCGGTTTTCGAATTTTTTACAAAAAATTTGAAAACATATTTTATTTTATTTATATAAAATAACTAAAAACGAAATCAAGGTCAAAATATTAAAAAAATAATAATAAGGATTACACATTACTTACACAAAATAACGAAAGCTCAAACTTTCAAAAGAGCTTTCAGTCTCTTTCGATTTCTAAGTTTTTCTTATGGGTCTTCAAGAAACATAGCAAATTGTAATGGAAAAATCCATTCATTTTTCCATTACAATTTGCTCTTCGGGTTCCACATATTAATTTGAAAATATTCTTTGCTGAGCTGGAAAAGTTTGTGGATGTAAATACATCAAAAGAGTTTCTAGAGCAGGGCTGTCCAACCATCGCGATCTACCGGTCGATAGCGGCGTGATTTTGTGTCCATCTTTAGTTTTCTCACGCTTCTATGTACTTACTTAAATCTTGAACTACAGGGTAAAGGCAGAAATGTATTAGACAGGATAAGCTCGATAAGAGCTTTTCAGCAACTTATAATACTGTTGAAAGCGAATTTAAAAGATCGAAAATTCCATATTGGGTTTGGTGCACTCCATGACCCCAAACCCCCCGGTGGCACGCTACGCGTTCTGGTCGATCTTGGCAACAATATATACAAAAAAGTAGATCGCCAATACAAAAAGGTTGGACAGCCCTGTTCTAGAGCATATAATAATTTCAAACTTATTTCAGTGTTTTCAGTAAATTTCACTAAATTTTTTATTTCATTTAACAGAAATTCAAATATACCTTCACTTGTTAATATGCGGAATGCACAAGCACTGGCCCACGCAATTCGCTGCATAGAATGAATAGCAAATCAAATAAGATAAAATAGTACATTGTGCAACTAGGGCGGTAAGTCGTCAATTGCCCACGAGAGCGAAATTGGGCTCATTCACTCGACAGGTCAATCGACAATACCGCGCGTGTTGCAGATAATATTTTTTATTACTCATACGAGGGGACGTATCTTACAAGTTTGGGGTCCAGGGGCCATCCAGAAGAATATAATGAAAAATGAAGAATCTGCTTTTTCAATTGTCTTCGGTGGTATGGATTCGTCATACTCAGAAATCTCATCAGTCTCCGGTATCACCATAGAATTTACACTCATATTAAGACGTTTTCTTTAATTTTTATTTTGTAATGAAAAATAAAATTTCTGTCAGTTTCACGTTACTTTTTTAATATTGAGATTTTGATTGTGTTTGTTGTATTAATTCAATTGTTTTTTTAATGTAACAATTTTTATTGAATAGAGCCAAATACAGCCATTTGTCGCACTAAAAAACGAGCGCCAAGATAGTACTTATCTCGCAGGAGTAATAAAAATATAATTTTTACCTAATAATTTAATTTCTTTAAACCGGTTTTCTTAATTTAAAAACCGGTTTTCAAATGTGACAAATTTTCTTTAAAAACCGGTTTTTTTAAACCGAGTTTGAAAAACCGTCAAACCCTATTCAATGCATACTAGCCCAAGTTTTTGTTCTAATCGAAAATGGACTTAGCCACCGAGTTGTTGCTCGACAACTGGATATGACACGCGCCGCGGTTCGAAAAGTGTTCCAACCTTATGGGGAGATTGGATCCTTTCATAAACGACCTGGTACAGGCAGAAGAAGATTTAGAACAGCTCGGGATGACGGCTTTATTGTGTCAACATCATTAAGAAATCGTCACCTTAATGCTGTTCAACTGCAACCACAGCTCCGTGAAGTACGAAGAGTGGCTATTAGACAGTAAGACGAAGACTGCAGGAAAGTAACTCGACCCGTAAGACACCTGCAGTTTGTCAAAAACTTACCACAGGTCATCATCAAACACGCCTGCGTTTTGCAAGGGATCGTTTAAATTGCACGTTGGAACAATGGGTGTTTTTGTCTTCTCAGATGAGACCAGAATATGCTTCTATGGTAGCGACCGAAAAAGGAAAGTGTCCCGGAGACCAAGAGACCGCCTTGCAGAATGCTGCATTGAAGAGTGAACAACTTATGGAGGTGGTTCCTATATGATGCAATTTCTTTGGGAGCACGAACCGACCTTGCTTTCATCAATGGAGCGCCCGTGGTCACAGGAGAGGAGATTTAACGGGTGCTAGGTTCATCGAGGAGATTTTAGCAGTTCATGTGGTACCTACAGTAGCGTCGCTTGCGTCGGTCAATCGGGCGAATGCCCGGGGCTCACGGGCTAGGGCCCCCCCAAAGACCCTATTTTTCTGGAATTAAAGCAAGGAAAATAAAGTTCAATTTTGTTTTTCTTTTATATTAATATATTATTATATTATATTTATCTCTTAAAAATTAAATAATTTATTTGTTTATTCACTTTCTCTATTTACTGGGGGGCCCATCTCAATATATATATGCCCGGGGCCTCAAAATCCAAACGACGGCGCTGGGTACCTACCTCAACTACATTGGAGAAGAATTCATCTTTATGCAATTTCGCCTAATAAAGGCTTATCGAATCGATTTATTTTATCAAAACTAGTTTTTTTTTTAGCAGTTTATTGTTGTTGAAAGTTAGATTATACGTTTAGATTCAAATTTATGCTAATTGTAGGGGCGATGGCCTTGTACAAACTAGCGAGATTGTTTCTGGAAGGTCCAAAGTTTGTTTTTCAAGAAAATTCGCGTCGATTGATCCGCCTGTTCCTCTGCGATTCAAGTTTGAAAAACAAATTTTAATCTTTTTTCGAGGAAACTGAAGTTAATTTAAAATCCCAATTTTTAAAATAACCAAGGACGATAGCCTTATGAAAACTTTATAGTGATAGCCTTATGATTATTGTAGAAGATTCAGATTTTGTCTTGCAACTAGATTCGCGCTGCTATATCTGCTTGTCTATCTGTGGCAAAAGTTTGAAAATCAATTGTGTAAGTTCATTATTTAAGTGAAAATTTCTTGGAAAATTGAGACTTCTTTAAAATGTATATTACAGTCTTAAACAAGCGCGATAGCCTCACAGAAACTTGTCGGATTATAGTAGAAGGTCCAGAGTTTTTATTGCAAAAAGATTCGCGTTGCTAAATTTGTTTGTCTGTATGTGGCAATAGTTTGAAAATCAAGTTTATATAGTTTGAAAATCAAGTTTATAAGTTCATTATTTAAGTGAAAATTACTTGAAAAATTAGCACTTCTTTAAAATGTAAATTACAGTCCTAAACAAGAGCGATACCCTTATAAAAACTTGTCGGATTATAGTAGAAGGTCCAGGAGGTCCGCTGCTACTAGAGAAAAAACAATAAATTGATCGCTTGCAAAGTGTGAAATGACCCAAAATATAAGCTATTACAAAATAGTAAAAGGTCCAGGTTTTGTACTGCAAAAAAACTCGCGTTACTAAATTTGTTTGTCTGTCTGTGGCAAAAGTTTGAAAATCAAGTTTATAAGTTCATTATTTAACTGAAAATTACTCCAAAAATTGGTACTTCTTTAAAATGTAAATTATAGTCTTAAACAAGAGCGATAGCCTTATAAAAACTTGTCGGATTATAGTAGAAGGTCCAGATTTTGTATTGCAAATAGATTCGCGTTGCTAAATTTGCTTGTCTGTCTGTGGCAAAAGTTTGAAAATCAAGTTTATAAGTTCATTATTTAAGTGAAAATTACTTGAAAAATTGGCACCTCTTTAAAATGTAAATTACAGTCTTAACCAAGACCGATAGCCCTATAAAAACTTGTCGGCTTATAGTAGAAGCTCCAGATTTGGTATTGCAACTAAATTCGCGGTGCTATATCTGCTTGTCTGTCTGTGGCAAAAGTTTGAAAATCAAGTGTGTAAATCATTATTTATGTGAAAATTGTATGAAAAATTTTGGACTTCTTTAAAATGTAAATTACAGTCTTAACCAAGAACGATAGCCTTATAAAAACTTGTCGGCTAATAGTAGAAGCTCCAGATTTGGTATTGCAACTAGATTCGCGGTGCTATATCTACTTGTGTGTCTGTGGCAAAAGTTTGAAAATCAATTAAGTTCATTATTTAAGTGAAAATTTCTTGAAAAATTGAGACTTCTGTAAAATGTATATTACAGTCTTAAACAAGAGCGATAGCATTACAAAAACTTGTCGGATTATAGTAGAAGGTCCAGAGTTTTTATTGCAAAAAGATTCACGTTGCTAAATTTGTTTGTCTGTCTGTGGCAAAAGTTTGAAAATCAAGTTTATAAGTTCAATATTGAAGTGCAAATTACTCCAAAAATTGGCACTTCTTTAAAACGTAAATTATAGTCTTAAACAAGAGCGATAGCTTTATAAAAACTTGTCGGATTATAGTAGAAGGTCCAGATTTTGTATTGCAAAAAGATTCACGTTGCTAAATCTGTTTGTCTGTCCGTGGCAACAATTTAAAAATCAAGTGTGTAAGTTCATTATTTAAGTGAAAATTGCATGAAAAATTTTGGACTTCTTTAAAATGTAAATTACTGTCTTAAGCAAGAACGATAGCCTTATAAAAACATGTCGAATTATTGTAGAAGGTCCAAGTTTTGTATTGCAAAAAGATTCGCGTTGATAAATCTGTTCGTCTGACTGTGGCAAAAGTTTAAAAATCAAGTGTGTAAGTTCATTATTTAAGTGAAAATTGCATGTAAAATTTTGGACTTCTTTAAAATGTAAATTATAGTCTTAAACAAGAGCGATAGCCTTATATCCGGATTATAGTAGAAGGTCCAGATTTTGTATTGCAGAAAGATTCGCGTTGCTAAATCTGCATGTCTGTCCGTGGCAACATTTTAAAAATCGAGTTTGTAAGTTCATTATTTAAGTGAAAATTGCATGAAATATTTTGGACTTCTTTAAAATATAAATTACAGTCTTAACCAAGAGCGAATGCTTACACACAATGCTAAGCAACGCACCTCAAGAATCGTGCAAGATTACATTACAGAGATCGGTTTTCGGGTTATGAAGTCGCCAGCATTTGGTCCCGACCTAAATCCGATAGAACATTTATGGGATGACGCTAGCGTTGGTAAGGGATTAAGGAAGAATATATTAAAACTTTGCATAGTAATTTCATAGCAAATTAAATTTAAACGGTCTTTTGTTGAATTTGCACAAATGTTTTTTTTTACAATTAAGATAGTGAATTGTTTTTTTTAAATTTATGTTTGTAGTGTAAACTACGCAAATAAAGATAACGCAGATAAGCAGCGACTATAATTTCAAGATAAGAACTTGAAACTAACGCTAGTGAATTGTGTTTCGTATCAATTCAAACCGACCACCATTCTTAAATTTTCCGCTAAATAAAGTTTAAGAATGCTTTTTCTTATTATTGTTATTAAATTCCTTAGCAAGCGGTTGAATGGGACAGTATGTTAATTTTTGTCCCGTTTTATCATCAAACAAACTGACGATAGCGTTAATGTCCTAGACAGACAAGACTAGACAGACAAGACTAGACAGACAAGACTAGACACACAGGACTAGACAGACAAGACTAGACAGACAAGAGTAGACAGACAAGACTAGATAGACAAGACTTGACAGACAAGACTAGACAGACAAGACTAGACAGACAAGACTAGACAGACAAGACTAGACAGACAAGACTAGACAGACAAGACTAGACAGACAAGACTAGACAGACAAGACTAGACAGACAAGACTAGACAGACAAGACTAGACAGACAAGACTAGACAGACAAGACTAGACAGACAAGACTAGACAGACAAGACTAGACAGACAAGACTAGACAGACAAGACTAGACAGACAAGACTAGACAGACTAGACTTAGATATACAAACTCACCCAGAGGCGATAGTGGTCTAATAGTCAATATGTCAGATTACTAAGCCATATCCTATAAACCATAACCAGTCCCAGGTTCAAATCCCGGGGGCACGAGTATGAAAATAAGCCACCGTCCAGCTGTGCATGGCTTTATCACAGTAATCTGCATATCAACATATTCTCGTTAGAAGATTAGGTTAGGTTAGGTTTTTAGTTTCGCGACAGAAATTAATTCGGTTATTTTTCCAGAAGCTAAAGACATGGCTCCCGTGTACAAAATCACTTACTTCCCCTTCAAAGCTTTGGCCGAACCGTGCAAGTTCCTCCTCAATTACGGCGGAATCGAATTCGAGGATGACCGCTTCGCACGTGAACAATGGCCCCAAATCAAACCAAGTAAATAAACTAATAAATTGACTCAAATACAACTAGTTTTAATATTATTTCAGACATGCCTTTCGGACAAGTACCCGTATTAATAACTGACGGCAAACAGTACCATCAACATGTTTCCATGGCTCGTTTCTTCGCCAAACAGGTGAAACTCAACGGAAGGGATGATTTGGAAGATTTGGAAATTGACTCGTTGGTCGATTCAATCAATGATTTGAGAATGAGTGCGAATCCATTAATACATTCGTCATAATCCATGAAATTGTTTATTCATTTCAGAAATCGCTGAATATTACTATGAGCAAGACAAGGTGATCAAGGCGAGCCGCAAAGCACCATTGATGAGCGAAACCGTTCCCTATTACATGGATCGTTTCGATAAAATCGCCAAAGAAAATGATGGATATTTCGCCTGCAAACGCTTGACCTGGGCTGATTTATTTTTCGTTGCCTTGCTCGATTACCTCAACTTCATGACCCGCACCGACCTCACCGCCAAATACCCACACTTGGAGACCGTCAAGAAGAACGTCGTCGCAATACCAGCCATCCAGAAATGGATCGAAATTCGTCCAAAATCCGACGTTTAAAACCCTTTATAATCAATTTAATTTTTAATATAATTGAAAGTAGGAAATTATCACTACGATATCTTCAAATCTGTCAGTAGCTGGAATTACACGGATATCTTCTGTTACTCTTTGGCACACCCCGCTGAAAATGCGTGGTGTGAACGGCTCACACTACGCATCTTCAACGGGGTGTGCCAAAGAGTAACAGAAGATATCCGTGTAATTCCAGCTACTGACAAATTTGAAGATATCGTAGTGATAATCTCCTACTTTCAATTCTATTATTAATTTGGTTCAAACCATGTCTTCTCATTTTAAACTTTAATTTTTAATTTGCGTTTCAAATAACGCCAAGTTTTCTAGCAATGAGTCTTGTGATTGGGATGTGTTTATAAATTAAACCGAATATTGAGTTTGTTCCTTAAAGGATTTTTCTTTGTTCGGTGATACCCTTTACTAGGAGGAGAGGATTAAAATGCCTTCAAGCCGTATAGTTAGATGGGGCAGTAGAATCCAGTCAGGAGATGAAACATCTGGGTATAATACTAGATAACAAATTCCTGTGCAATGGGCACGTTGAGGAAGTGGTAGGTAAAGCTGAACGCGCTAATTGTGTGCAGAAAAACGTGGGGTTGTATAATCTCTGTATGTCTCTGCTTAAATTAATATTGATACAAGTTTCAGATTATCGCCAAGAACAAATATAGCGACAAAATTGTTTAAAACGAATTATGTCTTTGTTTCAATTATCCTTTTATAGTTTTTTTTTAATAACTGTTGATTTTTTTGCTATTTAGTTTTTCAGTGTTAAAATAATATATTGTGAAACTAGGGCGGTAAGTTGTCAATTGCCCACGAGAACAAAGTTGCGTGCAGGAACGAAGTGACGGAGGGCAATTCACAATACCGCATGAGTTGCGGATAATATATTTTTTTTAATCATAGGAGGGGACGTATATTAGTATCTCGTAAGTTTGGGGTGCAGAGGCTATAAAAAAACTCGTCTAGCAAATTTTAACAGAATCCTCAGGTACGTTCAGGGCCTCAAGACCACTTCATCCTGGATGACACAAGTCAAAATTGATCTGGAAAAAGCACAGATAGACTCAGCGGACATCATAGACAAAGGAGTATTTAGGCACAAGGTATACAAGTGGGAAGTGATGTCAGAGAAAACAGCACTTAAACGCCAAAGTGGAATGAAGAAAGGAAGAGAAAGAAATTTCTTTCTTTAGTGAACGAAATGAAGGAGTACTGGAAGAACACGTAGAACAAGTAGTCATGAATGTTTCGCGTGGTCTGATAAAAGGCCTGTAACGTATGTAATAATAATAATAATTGATCATCAATTAATTGATATTGAGTTTTTTCTTTCAATTCAATTTATTAGATTAATATTATTATTAATAGGTTTGTTTTGGTGTGAGATTTCGAGTTTATATTTACAAGTGTTTTGATGAAGTTGCGAAATGCGTTGAGATTACATAAATGTGTGCGTGTTGATTCACTGCTCTTGTAATCCCACCACAGCTCTTGAAATTTGCCGGCTAAATTTTGCTAGAAAAATATTCAGTTTGTCGGCTGACTTGTTGAAAGTAGGTACGTCCAACGCACAAGAGTTTTCGGTAAGAATTATTAATTAAAGATTTATTAAAGATTGTGATAGAAAGACTTGATCTATGTAATTTTGCTTATTAGATGTTTCTTTATATAGTCGATGCTCGGCTATCGTATAAAGCGTATCGCAACTTTAGTTTAGGACAGGGTTTTTCTAAGCTATTTAAACATCGTTAGATTTAGCTCTTTGAGTAGTTTTAGTGTACTAACAATTATTTTGCACAAACTACAAATTTATGAGAAAATTGAAAGGGGCAGTATAATTGCTTTGCTATGGGGCAATATATTTGAATGAACTAGACAGACAAGAAAAGACAGATAAGACTAGACTGACAAGTCTAGACAGACAAAACTTGTCAGACAAGACTAGATAGACAAGACTAGACGGACAAGACTAGACAGACAAGACTAGACAGACAAGATCAGACAGACAAGACTAGACAGATAAGACTAGACAAACAAGACTAGACGGACAGACAAGACTAGACTGACAAGACTAGACAGACAAGACTAGACAGACCAGACTTTTATTCCACTTTGGCTTTTTATGACATACCCCGGTATCGCATATGTTCCATTCATTCAGGGTGGGCAGTCCGGACGGTTAGTGAAAACCGCCCTAGTTGTCGTCTCCCCGACCAGGATTCGAACCTGGGTCTCCCGCATTGAAAGGCGGGTATGTTGTCATCTACACTACCGAGGGGGACAGACAGACAAGACTAGACACACAAGACTAGACAGACAAGACTAGACAGACAAGACTAGACAGACAAGACTAGACAGACAAGACTAGACAGACAAGACTAGACAGTCAAGACTAGACAGACAAGACTAGACAGACAAGACTAGACAGACAAGTCTAGACAGACAAGACTAGACAGACAAGACTAGACAGACAAGACTAGACAGACAAGACTAGACAGACAAGACTAGACAGTCAAGACTAGACAAACAAGACTAGACAGACAAGACTAGACAGACAAGTCTAGACAGACAAGACTAGACAGACAAGACTATACAGACAAGAATAGACAGTCAAGACTAGACAGTCAAGACTAGACAGACAAGACTAGACAGACAAGACTAGACAGACAAGACTAGACAGACAAGACTAGACAGACAAGTCTAGACAGACAAGACTAGACAGACAAGACTAGACAGACAAGACTAGACAGACAAGACTAGACAGACAAGTCTAGACAGACAAGACTAGACAGACAAGACTAGACAGACAAGACTAGACAGACAAGACTAGACAGACAAGACTAGACAGACAAGACTAGACAGTCAAGACTAGACAGTCAAGACTAGACAGACAAGACTAGACAGACAAGACTAGACAGACAAGACTAGACAGACAAGACTAGACAGACAAGACTAGACAGACAAGACTAGACAGACAAGACTAGACAGACAAGACTAGACAGACAAGACTAGACAGACAAGACTAGACAGACAAGACTAGACAGACAAGTCTAGACAGAAAAGACTAGACAGACAAGACTAGACACACAAGACTAGACAGACAAGACTAGACAGACAAGACTAGACACACAAGACTAGACAGACAAGACTAGACACACAAGACAAGACAGACAAGACTATGAGTGCGGGTGTTCCACAGGGTTCGGTTCTTGGGCTGATACTGTGGAACATATTTTATGATGAGGTTTTGAGATTGAGGCTGCCAGACGGGGTTACACTCGTAGGGTACGCTGATGACTTAGCGGTGGTCGCTGTCGCAAGAACGGAAGAAAGTCTGAAAGCGATAATGAATGAGGCAATTGGTAGGATTGATCGGTGGATGGGGGAAAAAGGGCTTGCTCTGGCTCCCCACAAAACCGAGGCGGTCCTGCTAATTGGGAGAAGAAAGCTGCGTGAATTGACCGTGCGAATGGGGACAGTTGACGTACCGGCTCGGGAATCTGTAAGATACCTTGGGGTAGAGCTCCAGCGAAATCTCAGGGTGTCCGATCAGGTCACCCGGGTGGTGAGCAAGGCTACAGCATGTGTGAGAGCCCTTGGACGGCTGATGCCCAACATAGGTGGGCCGTTGGCCTCCAAGAGGAGGGTTATGAATGCGGTCGTGCACTCCATTCTCCTGTATGGGGTGCCGGCATGAATAAATGCGTTCAGGATTGAATGTTATAGAGCGAGACTGATGAGAGTGCACAGGTGTATGCTGCTGCGTGTGTGCAGCGCATACAGGACTGTTTCTGGCGACGCCGTGGCGGTCGTTGCTGGAGTTATCCCGTTAGACCTTCTAGCGCATGAAAGGGTGAGAGTTTGGGAAGGTAATGACCCTAGAAATGAAAGGCAAAAAACAATGCGTGTATGGCAAGAGCTATGGCAGGGGTCGGAAAAGGGAGCCTGGACCAGGCAACTGATTCCGACTATCGATGATTGGGTCAACCGTGGGCACGGGGAGGTGAATTATCACCTCACCCAGGCGCTTACGGGGCATGGATGCTTTGGGTCTTACCTGGTGCGCATCGGGAAACTGGTTGAGGCGCACTGTAGGTACTGTGGAGCGACTGAGGACACTGCGGAGCATACCATCTTCGAGTGTACGAGATGGGAGAGAATGAGGAGCGCCGCAGAATGCAAGGTGGGAGAGAATGTGAACAAGGAGAGTATGGTGAGAATCATGCTCCGCAGTGAGTATGAATGGGGCGTGCTGACTGGAATGACAGGTTATATAATGAGGAGAAAGGAGAAGGATGAAAGGGACGAGCGTAAGGCGGGTCGAGGGGTTGCTACGCGCGAGCCGAGCGTGCCATCGCCGGGCCCCCCTTAGTGCGAAGGGGGCGCACAAATTTATTGTAAACTCTGATGTGAGGGGGGGCACGGCGATTAACGACGCGCCCGGCACAACGAATGAATGGATGAATGCTTTGGATATGAAAGGGAGGAGGAACGTGGTGAAGTTATGCCAAATTTTGGATTCCATCACGTTCTCTCTGGTTTTGACTGGGGGGTCTGAATGGTGGGGGTTTTTTAGTGGGTCGCCCCTTTTGGGGGGCAGCCCCACACTACCACTCGACACGGGTCGGGTGGTGTCTGTTTGCAGATTTTCACCTACAGCACGTGCAAAAAAAAAAAAAGACAAGACTAGACAGACAAGTCTAGACAGACAAGACTAGACACACAAGACTAGACAGTCAAGACTAGACAGACAAGACTAGACAGACAAGACTAGACAGACAAGTCTAGACAGACAAGACTAGACAGACAAGACTAGACAGACAAGACTAGACAGTCAAGACTAGACAGACAAAACTAGACAGACAAGACTAGACAGACAAGTCTAGACAGACAAGACAAGACAGACTAGACAGACAAGACTAGACAGACAATTCTAGACAGACAAGACTAGACAGACAAGACTAGACAGACAAGACTAGACACACAAGACTAGACAGTCAAGACTAGACAGACAAGACTAGATAGACAAGACTAGACAGACAAGTCTAGACAGACAAGACTAGACAGACAAGACTAGACAGACAAGACTAGACAGACAAGACTAGACAGACAAGACTAGACAGACAAGACTAGACAGACAAGACTAGACAGTCAAGACTAGACAGACAAGACTAGACAGACAAGACTAGACAGACAAGACTAGACAGACAAGACTAGACAGACAAGACTAGACAGACAAGACTAGACAGACAAGACTAGACAGACAAGTCTAGACCAACAAGAATATCAAACAACATACGTATATTATAAAATATTAGTGTTGTAAATTGAGCAAGAGTTATTAAGTACTATGCATTGTATTTATTTATTTATCCATTGAGAGCGAATATTACTTGATAAATTACATCCATCAAAGTGAATGACTCGATTCAACCTTGAATTTTAATCTGCGGTTTGGCATGGAAATAATTCAATGACAAATTGAATTGGTAAACTTCCCATCCAACATAGATTGAATTGAATGGATTATTTTCTAGTCTATATTATTGTCCAATTCTGGAGTTTTAAGCAAAATTTATGCAAAATCATGAATCAATAAAATCTAAACTAAAAGGAATGTTGAAAACTAGGATCAACATTGATCTTTCTAACTCGTATAGTTTTCACCTTGAAAAGTCAACTAAATGTAAACTAGAACTAAAAATGATTTAGTAAACTAGGAAGAACGTTGATCTTTCTAACTCGTTTCGTTTTCGCGTTGAAATAACAATAAGAAGTTTAATAGAGAAGGAGTTTTGTCAAATAGACGCTCATATTTATCAATAAAAGGGGGAATATCGAAAATCTTTAGCACACACTGCTCGAGATGCGTTGTGTGAGCCGTTCGGTTTTTAAAAAACCTAACCTAACAGCAGACTTCAGTTATCTAAAATTCTTTACTCTTCCCTAACAATATCTCATTCTTGCTCTAACATCTTTTTGGCCTTCAGCCCCTGACATTTTATGTCTTGACCGTTCCTGTTACTTGCTTTGACGTAGCGAACGGCCCACACAACGCATCTCGAGTAGGGCATCCAAAAAACCGATGAAATTTCAAAAGCCGGTTTTAGGTTTTTTGTAAAGTAAAAAACCGGTTAACCAACCCGGTTTTAAGTATAAAAATATAAAAAAAAATAAACATACTCCTGACTTTTTGTTCATATTTGGGCAAAAATTAATTTTTATAGGAGTTTGGTATATTATGTGGGACGATCAATTCATTCAATTTCTAAAATGAAATATAATTAATACCTACTATATATTGTTGTTAGAATAAAATCTTTACGAATAGATAGAACTATAAATGTAGATATATATTTATTTATCGAAGTATAGAATAGAATAAGTACGAAACTAGACTAAAATGTAAGAACGGAGTACAAGTATTTATATTTCTTTAGGATCAAGATTATGCGTGCTCTAAATCTGTGAACCTTTATTTCACTACATATTTACTGCTCTTACAATTTTTTCACCGAATACATGCGTAAATCGTTGCCGCGTATGTTTTGTCTCAAAACAATGTCTAAACTAGAAGACATTGCTGGATTTACCAGCAGGCTGAGTAGGCTTGTGCCTAGGGCGGCAAATTTGGGGTCAGCATTTTTTTGCCGTACAGAAATTAAAACGATTCATTTTTATATACCTTAATGTAAATGTTATTAGGTCCACACAAACAATTCAACATCTAATATGTTTTACCACGTATTGTTCAATTATTTTTTTCTACAATTTGCCTAGTAGTGGTAGGCAGGTGGTTGGTCCGAATTAGGATCGACGGGGTCGAGCTGTTAGGGGGCATACGCTGTTAGGGGGGAGTCTGTGAGAGACAGATATAGGGCGGCGCGGCGATACAAACGAAAAAGCCGCCGAAAAGAAAAGCCGCCTCTGTTGATTGAGTCATGCAATTTCTTATATGTATTAATTTTTCTTCCGTTGTGTGCTATAGAGGCAAAAATAAAAAATTCAGTTATCCGAATAGCGGAAATTATTGTATGATTTTGGAAGTGTTAGCTGAATTGGATCCTATTTTATCGAGTCACGATGTACACAAGTACAAATAAATATTAAATATAATACTTCATGAATCACCATAGGAAAATAAAATTATGTATTTTCCACTTGAAGAAAAAAATAAAATAAATAAAAACCGACTTTCGGTTTTTCAAGAAAAAAAACCGTTTTACGGTTTTGTAAATTTTAACAGAAAACCCGGTTAACCGGGTTCGGTTTTAACCGGTTTGGATGCCCTAATCTCGAGCAGTGTGTGCTAAAGAGTAACATAAGATTTCCGGTATTCACCCTGTTATTGATTGAAATATGAGTGTCTATTTGACATAACTCCTTCTCTATTAAATTATTTATTCATTCACTTCACCCTTTTAGGGATAACCTGCACTTTGCTTGTAAAAACCTTGCAATTTCATTATAAGAAGTTTGTGAACTATAATGTATATTGATGCTTATATAGATGATAACCCAGAGGCGGTGGAGGCATATACAAGATACTTAAGTCCTAGGTTTTTAAGCCACCGTCCTCCTGTGCGTGGCTCTCTCTCTCTCTCTCTCTCTCTCTCTCTCTCTCTCTCTCTCTCTCTCCTTTCACTGGCGCTACAGCCCTGGTTGGGCCCTGGCGTCCCTCAGCTTCTTCCTCCACTCTTCCTTATTCATCGTTTCCTTTTTCTTCACTATAGCAGATTTCCGGCATCCTCTTTAACTGCATCTTCCCACCGTTTTCGTGGTCGACCTACTGGTCTTTTCCCAAGGATTTTTCCCGGTTCTTTTTGGTATTCTGTTTTCGGTGCAGTTTTTGCGTGTTCGTATACCTGGATATTGGTATACGCAGCGGTGTCGTTTGGATTTGGAGGCCCCGGGCATATATATTAAGGTGGGGCCCCCAGTAAATAAAATACGGCGAGTTTGGGCGGGCGTCGCGACGGTTGCAAACGACGCAGCGCGATGCCTCTTACAGTAAAAGATGAAACATTCAATTCCCTGCGGGAATCGCGCGAAACCGTTCCCGAAAAGTTCAAGTTGGCGGTTCCGTGGGACTTTTCCTGGAGGTCCAAAAAACATCGTTTTAATGGCGTCGCGACGCCATCTTGGGCACAATCGGGATTAAACTGCCAAACAAACTAAAAGGTTTTATGGCCGATCGAACAGCACCGGTCCGGTTCCGATCCGTCAATTGGTTCCGAAGTTCTATGTACCCCCGCAAAACGCCTCTGGTTTTTCTCACTTTTTGCGCATTTTTGCCGCAGATTCGCAAAAAGTCGTCGCAGTTTAAAAATTCTTGCCGGAATGGTTGCGCGCGAGTGTTCTGAACAGAACGAACCCAACCGGCGACCTGGAGCCCATCAAATAAGTCCTGGGCGTCCGTGGAAGTGATTGCAAAATCGTCAAAAAAAATTATTTATTTGCTCTTGCACCAGGTGAACGGGACGTTGCAGGACGACGAGCGAGGGCTCTAAAAACGTGGCGCGGCGGCGGCTAGAGGATTCTGAAAAAAAATTAGGATCCAACCAAAAATACGCCTCAAAAGTAAAATATCGTGATTTTAGTTTTCGGTCTGGTGCGTCCGAACCTGGGGGAGTTGAGTCGCGAAAACGGCACCGCTCGACGGGGATCTCGGTTTTACACCGGAAAAATGTACATTCTCGTTTTGCACCCCCGCCGCCGCTTCCGTCGAGCCGTTTCCGCAAAAACCACGATTTTAGGGTGGGTTTTGAATCCCTGGAGGGGCGCGGCAGGACGGAGGACGAAACATGGGGATGCGCAACGTGCGGACGGACATTCACAGTTAAGTCATCGAAGACGCGCGGTTAAAATACTCAAGATCTGCCGCCTCCGGCGGCATAAAAATGTCAAATTTGAGTCTTTTTAAAACCCACGTGGTGCGGTCTCCCATGTGAAATTCGCGAAACTCCACACTTCAGTTGTCTCAGAATCGATCTGCAGCCACTGTGGGGGCCCCCTAGTCCGTGGGCCCCGGGCATTCGCCCGATTGACCGACGCTAGCGACGCTACTGGGTATGCGTATGGTGTGGCTTCTTGGAGTGCTTGTTAAATTTCCCTGTTATACCGAATTCTAAATAAATAGACCTTTTTACGGTTAGTTAAGCGCATGCGCGTCCGTCTTATTTAAAAGGCGGGAATATGAAACTTTCGGGCACATTTTCACTGGTTATACGTCGAAAAATTACCCGAAAACGTCGCCAAAATAGACGAATGGCACAAACAAAATTCAACTATGAAAAGGTCTATTGTTTTCATACACTGGTCCCAGAATTGTACACATTATTTTTCTTTCAAAGGTGTCCTTTCTTACTTCGTTGCTCTGCGTAAGAATCCAAGTTTCACATTCATTTGTGAGGATCGGTCTGATTATGGATTTGTACACCCGTACTTTGGTATTCCTGTGTATGTTTTTCGATTTGAATACCCGCGTCAACGTAAAGTAGACCTTATTTGCTTGCATTATTCTTGTTTTAATTTCTGGAGCTTCTCTCCCGGTGTTATTGCGGTTGGTCCCCAGATATCTAAAGTCGTTTTATGTTGTCCTGTGTGATGATAAGGATTGCTCCTGTTCTTGTTTGTGTCATGTATTTTGTCTTGGTTTTATTTATCTGCAGTCCTATTGATATGGTAGCTTCTTGTAATATGTGATAAGTTTTTCCTGCTGCCTGATTCGTTCGGCACGTTATATTAATATCATCTGCATAAGCGACTAGTTGCGATTTATTTGTAAGCAGGTTTGCTGTTCCCACTCCCGCTTTCCTAACTACATATTGGAGGGCTAGGTTGAAAATCGTCGGCGCCAGTCCATCACCCTGTTGGTATGTAAACGGTTCTGTTAGTTCGCCTTGTACTTGGACCTGTGCTATACAGTCTCTTGTCGTGATTTGTATCTTTCGTATCATTTTCTCTGGTATACCTAGGTTTCTTAGGACAACATAATGTTTTTCTCGGTTTATCGAGTCATAGACCTGTTTAAAGTTTATGAAAATATTGTATATATCTCTGTCGTGCTCCCAGGCTTTATGTAACATCAGTTTAACTGCGAACAGTTGGTCTATTGTAGATATTCCCTGGCGAAATTCAGGGAAGATGCGTGGCCCTGGCTACGCAATAATCTGCAGTAACACGGTAATCGAGCCATAAAATATGGCTCGCCACCCACGTTAAAAACTGTAAGGTTTCCCTTAAGGCTCCCCTATTTTTGTTCTAAAGGTACGTCCACACTATGCCGAATAGTGCCGATCGACATTGTCGATCGGCGATGCCGAACAAGTATGGACGTGCCACCCGGCCTTGTCGAAAGATGCTGGGCCGAACCGAACGCGTCAAGTCAAAGGTACGGATCAAAGGAAACCGAACCGAGCAAAACTATCAACAGCAGTGTGGACGTGTTGATCGACTGTTCAGTCATTCCTTGTTTGTTTCGCTATTGGTTTGGTTATTTTTTATTTAGTTTATTAATTATTTAGTTATTTATACGCCATGATTTCCAGTGACGAACAAACAATTACATTCATTGAAATGTACCGCGAGCCTAAGTCTTTTTTTAATTATTTTCGGTACAATCATACTTAAAAGATTTTCAAAATCGGAATTTTTCATTCTAAGGAAGTTTTTCCTTCAAAAATTCCCCCGTACTATACTTTTTTCTGCCTCCGACAAGACTGGGCCTAACTCAAAACCTTCTTGGGCGGCGACGACAACGATGTTGCTGACTTCCAGCAACTGCAATGATAATTGCCGCAGCCGCCGCTACAGCATCATCCGAATCTCTCATAAAATTAAATTTTAAATTAAAAATTAATATGAATATGAAACAAATAACATTTATTTAAACACTTTTAAACTACTATCTAAACTACGCATTTAAATTCATTTGTGCCGGTCGACACGTCCACACATACTGAGTTAATGTGGACAGGACAAAAGCCGACCATGCCGTTCAACATTGCCGATCGGCACAGTGTGGACACAGCTTAAGCTCTAGACACAAAGCACAAGTGTAGACAAAGGGAGGAGATATATTACCTGAACTAGATGTACAGACTTAGTTGTACTGAACTAGTTGTACTTAACTAGATATAGGGTCTCTCTAAGTAAAGCGTTGATTAGTTACTTCCCAGTTAACGTTAATCTGCAAGTAAAAGTTACTAGTATCTTTTGTCAATTTCACAAACGAAAATAAAGCTTCGAGTAACAACTTACGGGTTAGTGGATGACGAAACAAATTTACGTCACAGTCGTTCAATATACATCACTGTTATTCTTCAAACGTCAATGATAGTTGTGTACAATCACAATACGGCTTCCTGTTGGTGGTGGACTGACACCACAAAAATCAGCCGCACTTCTTAAGTAGGATCCAGTAACAAGATATCTTAGCGTTAGTAGCAGACTTGTTTTTGTTGCAACTGCTTGATTTCTGAACTAGTAGAAAACGTATGGTGGTTACCTATTGCTAAGAAGTTCCGTAGATTTTTTAGGTTATTAGTAAAATCATTTGAATAATGAAAAAAATTCCATACATTTGTGAATTAGAAATTTTTTTATGTTTTATTAAGTTAAGCACTTGATTTACTGCATATTTCGATAGACGAAATCTGGCAAAAAAATCACTTTCATCTAGGTCCGTAAAATATTCAATACGCAATTTAAATACACGAATCCTAGGTACTCGTTGTGTCCTTCTTCTTATTGTGCCATATCCTCAGTGGACGTTGGCGATCAATATGGCCCATCGGATTCGATCCACAGCCGATCTGAACAAGTCAACCGATGTTCTTCCGGTCCATTGTCGCAGATTCTTCAACCAGGAGATCCGTTGTCTTCCCTGTGACCTCTTTCCCTCGATTTTTCCCTGCATGATGAGTTGAAGTAGCCTATATCTGTTGCTGTTTCTCATGATATGGCCAAAGTATGACAGTTTTCTGTGTTTGACTGTTGTGAGCAGTTCTCTGTCCTTCTGCATGCGTAGGAGTATGGTTTCGTTGCTAACATGGTGGGTGCAGGAAACGCGAAGCATTCGACGATAGCACCATGCTTCGAAGGCCTCCAGTCGCTTACTAGTTGCCTCGGAGAGTGTCCATGCCTCCACTCCATACAAAAGCTTAGAGAAGACGTAGCATCTAAGTATGCGTGTTCGAAGATGGATGTTCAAGCGCATGTTACACAAAACATTCTTCATTTGGTTAAATGTAGAACGTGCCTTCTCTATGTTGATCTTTACTTCACGACTATGATCCCATTGGTCATTGAGGTTTACACCCAAGTACGATATTGATGGTACTCTCTGTAGTTGGGCCCCATTTACCAGGAATTGGGCATTAGACGCATTTTTGCTGACGATTAGAATTTTTGTCTTTGCCACATTCAATCGCATATTAAGTGGTTCGCATGTCTCTACTACTTTATCAATCAGTCTCTGTAGTCCTTCGGCACTGTCGGCAATTAGTACAGAGTCGTCTGCATACCTTAAGTTATTAATTATTTCCCCGTTTCTCTTTATCCCAATCTGTTCTTCTTCGAGTGCATTCTTAAAAAGGTTTTCTGCGTATCGGTTAAACAGTAGCGTGGATAGTACGCAGCCCTGTCTGACACCTTGTTCTACTGGAAATTCCTTTGACATTATATTTTCCACACGAACACATGCTGTTTGTTGTCTGTATAGATTGTTGATTATTCGTGCATCTCTGTCATCTATTCCTGATTGCTTTATGGTTTCTGTTAGCAAATCATGGTTAACCCTATCGAATGCCTTTTCGAAGTCGATAAAACACGTGAAAACATCGCAATTCACGTCTCTTGCTCTCTGAATCAGAACACTCAGACCAACAAGGGCATCTCTAGTCCCCAATCCACTCCACCCAAATTGCGTCTCGCTAATGTCTTCTTCTAGTTTTTGATATATTCGTTCGTAAATAATCTTAAGAAAGACCTTCATGAAGTGACTTGTGAGACAGATAGTTCTATAGTCTTCGCATTGTTTAGCTGTGGTTTTTTTAGGAATCGGTATAAACGTAGAGACTAGCCATTTCTCGGGTATATCTCCCGATACATATATGTTGTTAAATAAGTCCGTGATTAGGTCTAGGTATTCTTCCTCAATGAGCTTTAACATATCGCCAAGAACTTCATCTGGGCCCGGGGACTTGTTGTTTTTGAGTCTTCCAATTGCCTTAAGAACTTCTTGATGAGTTATAGAAGGTCCTGTTTGTGCTGGGCTATTTGTGTTAGAAACTGTTCGGCTATCGTCAGCATAAAGAGTCTGTATGTATTGTTGCCATCTTGCTACTTTGTCATTCACGTTCAGTAGTGCAGTCCCGTTTTTGTCGGTAATTATGTTATTCTGTCGTGGTTTGTTTATTCCAGCTGCATCCTTTATTTTTTTATGTGTATTTAAAACGTCATGTTTTCTGTCTAGTTCTTCTATTTCAGAGCATTGTTCTTTCCACCAGTTTTCTTTGGCTTCTTTGATCTTTTTTTTAATGTTGTTGTGGATTTGCTTATATGACTTTAAGTCTTTGCTCTTTGTTTTTCTTCGTTCTTCCATCAAACTTAAGATCTCATCTGTAATCCACTTGCTTTTCTTTTTTCTATGATTTGTGTAAAGGTTTTTATCTGCAACAGTTTTCATTACATTGGTGATGGCTTCGACTTGTTGTTCTATGTTGCGGCTGGCAAGGCTTCTGATCTTGTTCATACCTTCTTTAATCTGGTCTTTAACTTGTTGCATCACGTTGGGGTCTTTCAGTCTCTGTATGTCATGTCTCTTCAATTGGGGCTTCTTCTCTGTTCTCTTAAAGCGTACTTTAAGTGTTGACAGCAGTAGGTTATGGTCGGTATATACGTCTGCTCCAGGGTAAGTTTTAGTGGATGTGATGGAGTTTCTAAACCTTTTATTTATTGTAATAAAGTCTATTTGGTTTCTAATTACACACTGTTCGCGGTCGGCCGGCGATTTCCACGTATATAACCTTCTTGGAGGTAACTTAAAGAAGGTGTTCATTATTGAGTGCTCAATTTCTTTGCAAAACTGGATCAGCAGGTCTCCTCTCTCGTTTTTAGTTCCCAAACCATATCTTCCTACTATATCTTCTTGTTCTCCTTTACCCACTTTCGCATTGAAGTCACCCATTAGTATTGTGATTTCCGTCCTTTTGGTCTGTTTTCGTGCTGTTCTTATATCTTCGTAGAATTGTTCGATGTCCTCGTCGCTTCCTTCGCTTGTGGGTGCATAAACCTGTATTATATTAATTATGCAAGGGCTGGAATTTAGTTTCATTATTGCCACTCTGTTTGATATTGGTACAAATCCTAGAACTGCTTTATGTACCTCCTCCGTGACTATAATTGCAACGCCGTTCTTATTCTGTGTTTTATCGTCGCCTGAGTAGTAGATGTGATAGTTATCTACGTCAGATCTTCCAGTACCCGGCCACCTCGTTTCACTGCATCCGAGTATGTCGATCTTCATTCGTTCTAGTTCTTTTATGACGTTTTCCGTTTTTCCTGCCTGGAACATACTTCGCAGGTTCCATGTTCCTATTCTATAGTTTTTATCTTTGGTTGGGGTCTTTGGGATTCGCAATAGAGTTTTTTTGTTTGTAGCAATATTCAAAACAGTCCCCCCCGGAGATCCGATTGGGAGACTTGATGCTCCGGTACAATATTTTGTTTTGAACATGGCCATTGATTGTACTAGGGATATCTGTGACGATCTTTAATGTAGTGGTTTCCCGTTGCCTTCTACATCCTATGCCGTTGACCGTATTGTTCGGTAGCACTAATTTTATGATTAGTGCTACTCGAACGTCGTGAAACTCGCACATGGAGTTACGGGTGACTTTATCTGGCGGAAAGCCTACTCGACACTTTACTTGAGGATGGTGAAAGAGTCCCCTACTGAACTAAATGTACAGACCTATACGGTGTCACACAACGTGACACTAACAACGAAAACGATGTCCTTAACGATTGTACAGACATATAGGCTATATATTATAGGAGCATTACTGTAGCACCACGGGAAGCAGAATGAAACCCAGAAGTTCACAAACTAAAATTTCTTTAGAAATTAAACTAATCTTTAGTAATTAATTAAATTTAATCATTAGCTCAAGAAAACTTAAAAAAATTAAATATTAATTAAATAAATTCTAAGATAACAATTCAGAGGGAAGAGTATCAAGGTTCAGTAGGACTGTAGTACCGCGAGAATAAAAAGAGGAGAAGATTAAGTAAAGAACCAAAAAACTGAATATTACTAGACGAGAAGAACTAAATATTAATTAACTGAAAACAGAAGCTTTTTTTAATAGACCTTTTCATAGTTGATTTTTTTTATGCGCATGCGTCAATTTTCATGTGTTCGGGCACTTTTTTGACGTTTAACCAGTGAAAATAACAAAATGTGCCCGAAACTTTCATATTCCCGCCTTTTAAACAAGGCATGCGCGCATGCACTTAACAAGGTCTATTGTGAAACTTTGACAAAATTTTCTTTAAAGTAGGTAAACGTCAAAACGAAAAATTAGTCAATTTGTCAATAATTATGTCAAATGCAGACATTTATATTTTCATTTACAACTCGTAATTCAAGTACATCATTCTTAATTAATTGGCAATAATTATGGCAGATGAAGAAGTATCAGGCGGTTACACGATAAAAAGAAATCACAAGACCATCAACATATTCTCGTTAGAAGGTTGCGCCACGAATTGCGAACGAATTCCGCGATGGAAATTAATTCGGTTATTTTTCCAGAAGCTAGAGACATGGCTCCCGTATACAAAATCACCTACTTCCCCGTCAAGGCGTTGGCAGAGCCATCCCGATTCCTCCTCAAGTACGGCGGAATCGAATTCGAAGATGAGCGCTTCCAACGGGAACAATGGCCCCAAATCAAACCAAGTAAATGAAGAAATACATTTGAGAAAACCAAAACTAGTTTTAATATTATTTTAGCTATGCCTTTCGGACAAGTACCGGTGTTAACAGCTAACGGCAAACAGTACCATCAAAGCATTTCCATGGCTCGATTCCTCGCCAAACAAGTCAAACTCACCGGAAAGGATGATTTGGAAGATTTGGAAATTGACTCGATGGTCGACACAGTCAATGATTTAAGAATGAGTGAGGTTCTATTAATAAATGCGTCTTAATCTAATTGCTTTAATTTCAGAAATCGCTCAATATTCCTATGAGCAAGACGAGGCGATCAAGGAGAGCCGTAAAGCGCCGCTGATGAACGAGACCATTCCTTATTATATGGAACGTTTGGATAAAATCGCAAAAGATAATAATGGACATTTAGCCTGCAAACGTTTGACTTGGGCTGATATGTATTTCGTTGGTTTGCTCGATTACCTCAATTACATGACCGGCATGGACCTGACCGCCAAATATCCAAACATGGAGGCCGTCAAGAAAAACGTCGTCACACTGCCAGCCATCCAGCAATGGATCGAAACCCGTCCTAAATCCGACCTTTAAAACATTTTATAATAAATAATATTTTTTTCTTAATTAATTACAATTTTTAATTTGTTTTTCAAATAACGCTGAATTTTCTAGCAATGAGTCTTGTGATACGGATGTGTGTATAAATTAAACCGAATATTGAAATTGTTCCTTAAAATATTTTTCTTTGTTCGGTGACACGCTTTAGTTGGAGGTGAGGATTAAACTGCCTTCAGGCCGTACTGTTAGATGGGAGATAGTAGAATTCACTCAGGAGGTAAAATATCTATATTCGGGCCGGCGAGAGAATGCATCTCGTCTCGACGAGTTTAACATTTTTCTGCGCATACCCCCACTTTATTTCGAGTGCGCGGTGTTTAGTTGTTCGTATTCGAAAAACTGACGCATATTTCTTAACTGAATTTAATGTGCGCGTACTTCGGCGCGTCCCTTGCCCTGCATACCTCGGCGCAGTCCGAGTATAGGTATAACACTAGATAGCAAATTCCTATGCAAGCTAACACGCCGAGACAAAGACAAAAATGAAATAGCCAGGCAAATTACGCGTAAGAACATGGGAGCAGATTGAAAGCGGACAATGGACCAAATTATTAATCCCCGGACCAATCAAATGGAAACGCGCTGAGAACGCAACTTCCACTTGACACCGATACTCACAAGACATGAATGTTTCAAGGCCTATTTACACAGCCGTGGCATAACAAGAGAAGCACAGTGTGACTAATGTGTGACACACACTATTGGCCTGCGACAGATGGGAACGAGCAATATGATTATGAAAGACGGACTGCTAGAACGAAGAACAGTAACAGACCACATGTTAAGAACAGAACAAAACTGTGACAACATAAACGAAGCGAAAAGGAACATCAAGGACATAATGACTCAAACGGAGGAAGACGATAAGTTAAGACAATCCGCATAGAGGAGGCATCAGAACATACCCACTTGTTAGAATAGGTTTCATACACCCTGCAATAATGCGAAGAGCTGAGTGTCATGTTCTAAGTTTTTTATTATTATTATATAATAAAAACTCCTATGCAATAGGCACGCGGAGGAAGAGGTGTTGTATAATCCTGCGGTAGATGTAAACCATGATAGTGAGACCTGATATCACTTACGGGCGAAGCAGAAACAAAATGGTCTATTATAAATTTTCTATTATAACATAGGTTTTGGTAATATCAAAAACAAAAGAAATCTTTTTATAATTAAAGAATGTAACGCACGCCCCTTCTGAAGATGTTGTTTTGGACAACTTTGGGCTCCGAACAGATATGGAAATTGATAAAATTGAGTCGGGCTAATTTATTTTAAAAAGTAACAATTTTTCCTACCGCCCCCCATATCGCCACCTGGCTACCTAGCGACCCCCAAAACGACGTCATCGTCCACAGGGGGCGATATTGCCCACTTTGAGAATCGCTGTTGTCTGTATTTTTGCGCTGCAGACCTTCGAACAGGCTTTAACCATATCGTTTCCAATCAATTGTTTATTTTTCTAAAATTTGACGGCACACGAAAGTGCCGCAGCACAGTGGTCAATCACTGGTTTAGAGGGAGAAGATGGGGTACAATAAACGTAGTAGAAGACATCTACAATCTACGAACATATTCACATCTCTGCAAACTAATAATCTTAATAAAGTCGGAATACAGCGTGAATAAATTAAATGTAACCTTTCCGAAACTCTATAATATTATAGAGCTTCGGAAAGGTTGAATATATTTATATAATCGGGCTGTGTTCCGACTTTATTAACCCTTAACCACCTGCCATACGTCTCAGGTGAGAAAATTACTGCTACGTTGGGTCGGAGAAACGTATGTCAGGTGATAAGTTTATATAATTATCTATAATGTAGTATGGTTTTACCAATAGTAATCGTTTGAAACTATCCCTCAATTTATATCTGTGTTTACATTAAAATTGATAGTCACTTTTATTAATTTGTGCTGATAAGATCCAGTTTATCGCCAACAATATTATATCGACAAAATTGATTAAAATTAATTAAGTCTCAATTATCCGTTTCTAGTTTTTTTTTTTTTTTAATATTATGTTATTGCTATAATGTTGATTTGTTTAGTTTTTCGATTTAGATTACATTAAAGTTGTTTACTGAAATTGGAATCGGTTTAAAAGTAGATTAAATAAAAAGAGTGAAATAAATCCCCTCCTCGACACGCAGTCTTCACTACATATTAACCGAAAAATATTCTGCTGTGCAGTTTGCTAGCTGAACTGCAGTGATTTAGTAACGCCAAACATCAACAAAGTATTTTTGGTAAGAATTCTTACAAATCAGCAATGGAATAAACTTGAGTCATATATAGTTTAGCTTATTATTTGCTGGGAGTTTGTTGGTGTTTTGAATGTAATCGCGTGGTTGTTTTCAAAGTTGTTGTTTGTTGCAGACAACTTTTCTAAATTTCGACGTCGTTTTTAAACAAACGTCGTTTTTCGTCTTCCTAGTCTTATTGTTTGCAACAATATTAATAAATTATACTTTAAAATATTAAGGCTTATAAGCTTTCAGAAAATCCAAAACTATTTCCGCTACTTCCATTCCTTTTCAAGATATCGCTGTGAATATAATGTTTTTAGGTGGTTGAAAATTGTTTAGTTTTTTAATTTTTCTTGTCTTATTTCAAACTAAATTGCATAATGTTTTATATTAGCGTAATCTGAGTAAAATTCTGCGTGTTTTGATATGCAATATGTAAAAATCGGTTAGATGTCGAAAATCGCGATTTTCTTAAAGCATTGAAAATTTTTGCAATTATTTTTTTTGTGACTGAACCGAATGATTTTACAAACTTTACAAAGAATACTTTTTTGTAGACGCCGACATCCTACATACAGTGATCCCAGTTATTATTTTATATTTTCAGGCGTTGACGAGATATTTGCAAAAAACCTTTAAAGACAAAATAATTCCCCATATTGCCCCCATTGGAGGAGCAGCGTTTTAATTTGGTCAGTGGGTACTTCATATGGATGAAGTCATCCAATGAGCGATTTTCTTAAAGCATTTAAAATTTTTGCAATTATTTTTTTTGTGACTGAACCGAATGATTGTACAAAATTGGCAAAGAATACTTTTTTGTAGACACCGACATCCTACATACAGTGATCCCGGTTATTATTTTATATTTTGAGGCGTTGACGAGATATTTGCAAAAAACATTTATAGACAAAATAATTCCCCACACTGCCCCATTGGAGGCGCAACGTTCAAATTTAGTCAGTGGGTACTTCAGATGGATACCCATATTCAGTAACCCATATTCAACTTTTATTGAGATCATTTAAGGGGTAATACATTTTTTCGCTAATTTTTTGAAATTTTCGGTTTTGGTCGAAATTCGTGATTGACAAGTCTGGATTCAATTAAAAAAATATTAGGTATTACATAATTAATTAATTAAATATTTATTATTATTATTTAAAAAAAATTAAAAAAAGTTTAAAAATTCTTCTTTGAAACCGCGATTTGTTACATGTCTTGGATTTTGACATATAATATATCAAAAGACTCGAAATTTGGATAGAGCAAACAACTAATAACCATTTTCTGGTTTGGTGAAACATAAGCCTGAAATGGCGATTATAAAATCGCGCAAAATAGCGTACTTTCGGATTTTTGCCCGAAACTTTTTCCAAACTAAAAGTAAGTTAAATTTACAAAATCTTTTTTTAAATTATTCTAAATTAAATGCTGATTAAAACTATGTATGATACTTGCAGTTTCGAGGAGAATAAACCTCTCAAATTTTCTATGAAACGATTCGCTCAATTTTTGAAAGACTCGAAATGATCATTTGCGCATAATTTATTTTCTCCAACAGCTTCCTATGGATTTTGATCGAACTTTGCACACTTATCACTTATGAATCAAGTTAAAAATATTAAGAAGTTTAAATGCAATCGAAAATAATTCCGCTACTTCCATTCCTTTTCAAGATATCGCTGTGAATATAACAAGATATTTTTAGGTGGTTGAAAATTGTTTAGTTTTTTAATTTTTCTTATCTTATTTCAAACTAAATTTCATATTGATTTATATTAGCGTAATCTGCGTAAAATTCTGCGTGTTTTGATATGCAATACGTCATAATCGGAGAGTTGTCGAAAATCGCGATTTTCTCAAAGCATGGAAAATTTTTGCATTTAAATTTTTTGTGACTGAACGGAATGATTTTACAAAATTTGCAAAGAATACTTTTTTGTAGACGCCGACACCCTACATACAGTGATCTGAGTTATTATTTTATATTTTGAGGCGTTGACGAGATATTTGCAAAAAACATTTATAGACAAAATAATTCCCCACATTGCCCCCATTGGAGGCGCAGCGTTCAAATTTAGTCAGTGGGTACTTCAGATGGATACCCATATTCAGTAACCCATATTCAACTTTTATTGAGATTATTTAAGGAGTAATACATTTTTTCTCTAATTTTGAAAATTTTGAAATTTTCGAGTTCGGTTTTGGTCGAAATTCGTGATTGACAAGTCTGGATTCAATTAAAAAAAATATTAGGTATTAAATAATTAATTAATTAAATATTTATTATTATTTAAAAAAAATTCAAAAAAGTTTTGCTTCTAACAAGATTCTTCTTTGAAATCGCGATTTTTTACATGTCTTGGATTTTGACGTATAATATATCAAGACTCGAAATTTGGATAGAGCAAACAACAAATAACCATTTTTTTGGTTTAGTGAAAGGTAAGCCTGAAATGGCGATTATAAAATCTCGCAAAATAGCGTACTTTCGGATTTTTGTCCGAAACTTTTTCCAAACATCTAAATTTACTGAATCTTTTTTTTAATTATTCTAAGTTAAATGCTGATTAAAACTATCTATGATACTTGCAGTAGCAAGGAGAATAAACCTCTCAAATTTTCTATAAAACGATTCGCTCAATTTTTGAGAGACTCGAAATGAAATTAACATTTGCTCATAATTTATTTTCTCCAACATCTTCGTATGGATTTTGCTCGAACTTTACACGCTTACCACTTATGAATCAAATTAAAAACGTTAACAAGTTTGAATGCAATCGAGTGGTTGGTTTCAAAGTTATTGCTTGTTGCAGACATATTTTCTAAATTTCAACGTCGTTTTTTAACCTTCTACCTAGTCTAGGAATCTAACTGCATATTTTTGCTATTGTTCCGGTTTCAGAGATATAATTTATAAACATATTTAAGCCCCAATTTTCAGTCCTTTCTACCTCTTTTAACTGGATTTTTGGGAAAAGGTAATACACCCATTTCTTCATTAAAAAAAAAAGAATTTAAATACCAATTTTCACGTCTCTAACATCTCCAATATTTGAGATATAATTATCCCGCATTTGTGGCCCCCTTAGTTAGATTTTTATCGGAAATAGGTAAAACCAGGGCCATACTAACCCTATGGACTGTTTTAGCTACAGCCCAGGGGCTCCACGAGCGTAAAGATGAGGAATTTTTAAATATGCTTAAATCTTTTGTTATCTCTATTTATAAATTCTGGAAAGTATGAAGGCACACCCCGAGCAAGACCACTGAATGAGGTAGCGTTCGTGGCTCGCACTTTTCATGCATATAGCTAAATTCGCGTTGTAAGTGCTCGATAGTAGGGAAAGATGATTCATTCTGGAACCACCTCCGACCTTGATCACTTTCGGTGACCTTGACCACTTCCGGTGATCTTGAGGACTATCGCCTCTGCACCCTACTTCCGGTCTCCCGCCAACGCTTCCGGTCCAAGGTGTGAGGTCTATGTTACCCCACGTTAAACAGGGTATGAGGTCGATGTTGCCCCACGCTAAAAAGGGTGTGAGGTCTGGATCAGCTTTTATCAGCTTTTAATCAGCTTTAATCTAATTGGGTTAGGTTAGTTGGATCAACATGGACGCGGAGGTATTTTATTGTCGGCAAAACCGACAATAAAATACCTCGGCGTCCATATTGACCAACGGCTATCCTGGAGTAGGCACATCCAAAACGCGGCTATGAAAGCCGAACGCGCTGGAGCAGCACTCCGCAAACTAATGCCAGGACTGAAGGGCCCTGCTATTAAAATTCGGTTTGTACAAACGCCTGTTTGTACATACGCTAGCACATACACGTAGCAATCTATTGCGTAAACATCATTTCGATTTGTGGTGTTGTTCGTTGAACATGTCAGATACGGACGATTGCTGTGCCGCCATTATTCAGGCCCTAGCGGCTGAGAAACGAATAGTTAAAAGAAAAAGAAAGCAAAGAGTGTGGGTCAAGAGTTGGCTCCAGAAGAGGAAAATTACCGAAACTACGTTTTCAACCACGGAATAGAAAGGAAATTGCTTAACAGTGTCTAGGAGCAGGAGTTGACTAACCCAAAGTTTGCATAAATCGTACCATACACGTCAAACAAGTACTCAAACAACGAGTAATTGTACAAATTATTTCGATCCTGACCGATTTTACTCAAACAGTTTGCGCAACCATTCAAACAGCCCCATAGACGGTCAAACTGTTTGCACAAACACCGAATTTGCACAAATTGTTCGCACGTGTATTGGGAGCTTAATAGGAACATTTTGATAAGAACACAACGCTCCATGCTCATAAGCATATGCTGCGCCTACCGCACAGTGTCCAACGTTGCGCTACAAGTTATAGTGGCAGTCCCGCCGATAGACCTTATGTCGGAGGAAAGGGCTTGCAACCAAGGAACGAGCAAAGAGGGTAGGACCTTAAACAGATACCAACTGATGAGCAAATGGCAGTAACGTTGGGCCCACGCCAAGGAAGGGGGGTGGACCCGAACCCACATCCCCGAAATTGACTCTTGGTACAATCGTAAACACGGGGAAGTCAACTTGTACCTCACACAAATACTAAGCGGTCATGGTAATTTCGCCGCTTATGTTAAGAGGATAGGAAAAATAGAAAGCGACGGCTGCCGATACTGCCTAGCAACGGATACTGCTGAACATACTTTCTTTCAATGTTCGCAATGGGCTGATATTAGGGCCGTAGCAGAACAGGAGGTAAGAGAACCCCTTAACACACAAAATATGGCCAATCTCATGATTAAGAGCGAGGACAACTGGACAATAACCAATCTGTGATCCGAAATCCTTAAAAGTAAGGACCAAGACGAAAGAAGGGATGGTGTGGCAAAATAAAAGGAAAACAGAAAAACTAGGGCGGTAAAACACCGTCCGGGCTGCTCTCCCTGAAGGAATGCGCAAGCGATACCGGGGTGGCGTACTTTCAAGCCAAGTGGAAGAAGGGGTTTAGTGAGTGAGAGCCTCACACACAGGCTGGTAGAGCTTCCCCCAAACCACATATAAAATTTAAAAAAAAAAATGTTAGTTGGGTTAGCATTAGATTATACCGGAAGCGGGGGCGGGGGACCGGAAGTAGGGTACGGGAGCCGGAAGTCGTCAAGGTCATCGAAAGTATTCAGAGGCGGAGGTGGTTCCAGAACGAATCATCTTTCCTTACTCCCGATGTCTATACAACATATGAATGAAAAACCGACAATAAAATCCCTCGGCGTCCATATTGACCAACGGCTATCCTGGAGTAGACACATCCAAAACGCGGCTATGAAAGCCGAACGCGCTGGAGCAGCACTCCGCAAACTAATGCCAAGACTCCAGGGCCATGCTACTAAAACTAGAAGAATCATCTTTCCTTACTCCCGATGTCTATACAACATATGAATAGAAGTGAATAGAAGATATTCCTATAATTAAAACTCGTACCGAACTGCAGATTGCATTTTTTGTAGTTTTAATTCGGTTTTTAGGGTTCCGTACCCCATAAGGGAAACGGAACCCTTATAGGATCACATCATCATTGTTGTGCGTCCGTCTGTCTGTCTGTCTGTAAAGACCGCGTAGAACGCGTAGAGGTATTAAGGATCTCACAGACCGGCGCGGAAGTTTCGCTACCGCGACCGATGCGTTATCGCAGCGGACCAATTGACGCGGCGGCTTATGCAAATGTTCAGATCAACAGGCACGATTTTCGCCATAGCCGCGGTAGTGCAGCGTTGCACGACAAGAACGCTGCATGCGCGGCCAGTTTCGCTGTCGCCGTGTTTTGAAATGGCGATTACACGGAACTTGATTCATAATTTTAGAAAATATCCTATATTGTATGACCTGGATGATGAAAACTATAAAAATATCACGAGAAAAGATAAAAATTGTAAGCAGATCAGTTTTCGAATGAATTTTTTTTTTGGCAAAACTGTAAGTCATTTGTTTTTGCAGTGAGACAAAGAAGTTATATATCAATTTTTTGCAAATTTATTAAGCTTTAATAATCTGTTGCAACCATTTTTGTATCTTTTTTGCTTTTGCAGTTACAACCAAAAATATAAGAACAGTTTTAGAACCCATATTTTTGGCAAAACGTGTAATTCATTTGTTTTTGCAGTGAAACAAAGAAGTTATATATCAGATTTTTGTAGGTTTATTAAGCTTTATTAATCTGTTAAAACCATTTTTGTAGCTTTTTTCGTTATGATGTTATAACCAAAAATGTAAAGACTGTTTTGGCATCAATTTTTTTTTGCAAAACTGTACAGTTTGCAATACTAATATGAGCAGAGCTTCTTCCTTTGAGGAACTCATGACTATACACCTAAAAATCGCGTTTTGGTGTGGGCATGACCATTTCGCTGCCGCCGCGCTAGCGAATTTTTCGCTGCGTAAATTTCGCGACGCAAACACTCCGCGCCGGTTTGAAGGAGCCTTTAAGGTGCGCACAGACCGGAGCGGAAGTTTCGCTGCCGCAACCGGTGCGATATCTCGGCGGACCGACACGGCGGCTTATGTACATGTTCAGTTCAAAAAGCGCGATTTCGCTGCCGCTGTATTTTGAAATGGTGATCTCTTTAATTACATTGATTTTATGAACCCATGTTTAATTCTGAAATGAGTTTTGTGTTTTAGAAATTCAAAATAAATACAAAATAACATAATTCATCTTATGAAATCAATGCTTAAAATAGCATAGCTTCTTGCACTGATGACATCACTACTATATACCTACACGTAAAAATCGCGTTTTAATGTGCGCATTGCCACTTCGCTGCCGCACCGCTAGCGATTTTTTGGTTGCGGAAATTTCGCGACGCATACGCTCCGCGCCGGTCTGAAGGAGCCTTGAAGTTGAAATTTATATTAAATACTCCCGGTCTCTTTCAGTTGAGAAAAAATCAAACTAGGAATTTCAATGCCTAGGCCCTAGGGCGCTAATTGGTTTTATAACCCAGGGCGCCAAAATTGATAAGAACGGCCCTGGGTAAAACACGTTGTTGTCTATTTTGCAAGAAGTTAATAATTTTTGTTATACAAATATTTAACCCAATTTTTAGCCGCCTTCATCCGATTTTCAAAAAATGGTGAAACACGTGTCTCTTTATTTTGTAAAACAAATCTTAACAGCAAATTTCATATCTGCAACATTTTAGGTTTCTGAGATATAGACATCCTAGTAAAAAACTTTGGCTCCCCTTTTCACCCCTTTTCACCCCCTTAGAAACGAAAGACGAGGCGATCAAGGCGAGCCGCATAGGACCATTGATGAGCGATACCGTTCCCTATTACATGGAACGTTTCGATAGAATCGCCAAAGAAAATGATGGATATTTCGCCTGCAAACGTTTGACCTGGGCTGATATGTTTTTCGTCGCTTTGCTCGATTATCTCAACTTCATGACGCGCACCGACCTCACCGCCAATTACACAAACTTGGAGACCGTCAAGAAGAATGTCGTCGCAATACCAGCCATCAAGAAATGGATCGAAATTCGTCCTAAAACCGACGCTTGAAGTGAATTTAAAAAAATTCTTTCTTAGATCTTTACGTCATAAAAGCAACGTTCATTCTAAATTTTACGTTTGTAGATTAAAAGAAGTCGATTCCCATATGCGCGACACTCAGCTACGCGACGTCACGCGACATCGCCTGCCAAATAATGATTACATTGTTTTAAATGAGCACATCGCGTAGCTATAGTGAGAACGTGCCCATTTTAAACAATGTAATCATTATTTGACAGGCGATGTCGCGTGACGTCGCGTAGCTGAGTGTCACGTATATGAGAATCGGCCTTAATAGCAAAATTCAGCAAATTTCATATCTGCAACATTTTAGGTTTCTGAGATATAGACATTCTAGTAAAAAACTTTGGCTCCCTTCCTTCTTCACCCCCCTAGAAACGAAATTAAAAAAAATCCTTTTCTTAGATCTTTACGTCATAAAAGCAACGTTCATTCTAAATTTTACATTTGTAGATTAAGGGTTGATTTCCATATGCGCGACACTCAGCTACGCGGCGTCACGCGACATCGCCTGCCAAATAATGATTACATTGTTTTAAATGCGCACGTCGCGTAGCTATAGTGAGAACGTGCCCATTTAAAACAATGTAATCATTATTTGTCAGGCGATGTCGCGTGACGTCGCGTAGCTGAGTGTCACGTATATGAGAATCGGCCTTAATACTGTCGATGTAGCTGTCGGGGTCGCTGTAGTTGTCGTTGTCGCTGTACCTGTCGTTGTATCTGCATTAAGGTCGATTTCCATATGCGCGACACTCAGCTACGCGACGTCGTGCGATATCGCCTGTCAAATAATGATTACATTGCTTTAAATGGGTACGTCGCGTAGCTGTTGCGTAGCCATAGTGAGAACGTGCCCATTTAAAACAATGTAATCATTATTTAACAGGCGATGTCGCGTGACGTCGCGTAGCTGAGTGTTGCATATATGAGAATCGGCCTTAAACGGTTTGAGCTGTACGTTGATTTTCCACTTGTATCCAAGTGTATCTTAAAATTTTTGCCAACAACAAAAATTTTCAATTGTATTAACCGTTTCATTCCTTTTTAGAAGCTGTAGATATGGCCCCCGTTTACAAAATCACTTACTTCCCCTCTAAGGCTTTGGCCGAACCGTGCAGGTTCCTCCTCAAGTACGGCGGAATCGAATTCGAAGATGACCGCTTCGTACGGGAGCAATGGCCCCAAATCAAACCAAGTAAATGAACAAATAAATTGACTCAAATGCAACTAGTTTTAATAATATTTCAGACATGCCTTTCGGACAAGTACCGATATTAATAACTAACAGCAAACAGTACC
The DNA here is from genome assembly GCA_944588485.1 of Phosphuga atrata. Taxonomy (NCBI): domain Eukaryota; kingdom Metazoa; phylum Arthropoda; class Insecta; order Coleoptera; family Silphidae; genus Phosphuga; species Phosphuga atrata. The sequence continues at coordinate 49,898,052 of OX155903.1, read as the reverse complement.
ATCAACACGTGTCCATGGCTCGTTTCTGCGCTAAACAAGTCAAACTCACCGGAAGGAACGATTTGGAAGATTTGGAAATCGACTCGATGGTCGATACAATCAATGATTTAAGAATAAGTGCGAATCCGTTAATAAATACGTCTATGTATACGTTATACCAACTATGAAATTGTTTATTATTTTCAGAAATCGCTGAATATTTCTATGAGCAAGACGAGGCGATCAAGGCGAGCCGCATAGGACCATTGATGAGCGAAACCGTTCCCTATTACATGGAACGTTTCGATAGAATCGCCAAAGAAAATGATGGATATTTCGCCTGCAAACGTTTGACCTGGGCTGATATGTTTTTCGTCGCTTTGCTCGATTACCTCAACTTCATGACCCGCACCGATCTCACCGTCAATTATCCAAACTTGGAGACCGTTAAGAAGAACGTCGTCGCAATACCAGCCATCCAGAAATGGATCGAAATTCGACCTAAAACCGACGCTTAAAACCTTTTACAATAAAAATTATCTTATATCTGCCTTTTTAAAAACACTTGTCGAAAACCTTTGAGAAGTCCAGGAGTACCGCTCCCATGGCGTATCCTCTGTTCAAAGCGTCATTTATCGCTTCAGTTAATCTCGTTGTCTGATACGTTATCGAATGTTTAGCCGTACTGTTCGTCGGGGATTATCTGGTTATCTTCTGCCAGTCGTTTCTGAATTATTTGCTCCGTTATTTTCCGAGTCCTGTTAGTAAGCTTGGTACGAGTAAGTCGGCACGAGTGGTGTAGTGGTGACACTCGTAGTCTAATGTTAGAGCGCTAACAAACAAGTCTGGAGGTCCCGAGTTCTATCCCCAGTGTCGGCCGCATTTGTACCGAAAGACAAATGTGTAATTAATTAGCGCAATTTATAATAACATCTAGGTTTCTGGGCCTATAAGTGAAAAATACAATAGGCCACTAGGCCGTAGTGTTTGAAGGGATAATACCCGGTATCCACATTGGACCAAACTTTAGTAAGCTTGGTACTTACGTATTAACGCCACCACCGCTTTATATTAGATCGAGAGTTCGCGCTGCCGCGCGTATGTTGTCTTGATTTATCTGTTTGCTTCGCGGCGGGCAACCTAATCTAACCGAGGTTAAAAAAACTATTTTGAGGTTTAAAAATGTTTTCATTTAAAATAAAATGTTTTATTTTATGATTTATCATAAAAAATTTAGGTTTAGATTGGCGGCATTTAAAAATGTAGCGGTGATGGCGTTAATACGTAATTACCGTAAGCTTATTGGTCTGTAGCTTGACGTAATTTTACTAGGTTTGTTAGGTTTGGAAATTGGTATTGCTGTGGCGTGTTTCCATTGGGTCGGAAACGTTCCGAGTTTGATTGTGAGCGAGGCGTTCACTATTTGATTGATTCTGTCTTACTGCGGACGGCGCACAGTGGGATAAAATCTCAAAAAAACTGGTCATAAATAGAAGGTTTCATTCTATCCACACCAAATTTCGTATGGAAAGGTTTTTTGGGTCGCTGATTACGAATTTGAGTTCCATTTTTCCAAAAACAAAATGGCGGATCCAATATGGCGAACAATCTTCTTAGAAAATGTTTCTATATGGTGAAAATTTGACAGGAATGAGATTTTTGGGGCACTGATTACGAATCTAAGTTTTATTTTTCCGAAAACAAAATGGCGGATCCAGTATGGCGAACATTTTCCTGAGAAAATGTTTTCATATCTTGACAATTTGATAGTCCACATCCAATAATTAGCGATAATGCCTCGTCACCAGAAAGTTGTTGTTCTGGGACAAATTTTAGAGATTTTCTATATTTGGAAGATTTTGATGAACTGCCATACGTAATGTCATGTAAAACCTGTGCCGCAGCCGATTTTCCCTCTGCTCTCAAACTAATTCGCGTTGCATATGCCAGTTGTGTTTCGCTGCTCCTATCTTTTCGAATGTCCTCTGTCCTTCTGCGTTTTGTTCTCTCACTCGCTTCGGAGAAGGCTATGGAAGGCCGACTCCGGCTAGCCGCAGAGGTCGATTGTTGAGAAGGTTCCGATAGCGATTCGTCAGTGAAGATGATAAACTTGTCCAGCCAGTCCTTAAATTTATTTAGGAATTTGTCTTCTATGCGAGAAACTTTCTGCCACTTCACGTGCATTTCTCTCACAGTTATGCGTAAAATAGTTTTGTCAACTCAACTCAAAATTATATTTCAATTTATTATTCAATTCTCTTTCCACGGTAATAAATATTTCACTTATTTTGTCACCAAAACGACCTTTCAACAAATAAAAAAGATTCTCGAGATAATAGCTTTGTCTCTTGAATCTGAAATAAAAAAGTTAATATATTAAAATAAAAAACTTACTTCAAAGAAATTGTTTCAAAAACAAAAACTGCACTAAAAAAAAATTCGTGACCAAAAAAATTTCATCCCCTATTTTCACCCTTAGGGGTGGTACTTTTTTTCTTCAAATTAAAATGGGACCAATCGTGAAGTATACCCTAAGTAAATAAAATTTATCGGTTATTTAGACGGTGCATTATAAAATATAAATAAGAGAATTTCTCAATTTCATAAATGATTTGTTAAAAAACTATACTGAAGACAAAGTAGCAGCTAGTAGCAGCCAATTCTTGATTTTCTCAAACAATAAATGTCTAATAAAGCAAACCTGAGCAAATTTAGAGCACTCATTTGCCCTCATTTTTTTGTATCTTTCCATAAACTTGAATCTTGGAGTTCAAAACGTTGTAGTTTTTGCTATGAATTATTCGTAAATACTTGCTACACAATAACAATCTATTTACAGCCAATGATGTATTTAAATTCTACATACCTTTCTGTGCCTCAGCAATTTTGCCAAATTAAATTCGAATTTTTTTCACCGTTTAATACACAATCAAAGTTTCACGTATTTTCACTAACTGTTGTGCGCACGATTCTACACTCTCAACTGCTTCGTTTTGTATGAAAGTTTGGGTTGGTTTTTAATACCTGGTGCTTTTAGTTCCCGGTATCCGATGGTCCCAAGGGATCTCTAATGGGATGCATTCTTGGAATCGGATTAAAAAATTATTATTTTTCGGGTTTTTGGGCCAGTTTTTTGTGATTTTATCCCACTGTGCGTCGTTTGGATTTTGAGGCCCCGGGCATATATATTGAGGAAGCGCCCCCAGTAAATAAAAAAGTGAATAAACAAATAAATTCCTTAATTTTTAATACATACAAGAAAGGAACATATGTATAGAAAAAATATAATATATTAATATAAAAGAAAAACAAAATTGAACTTTATTTTCCTTGCTTAAATTTCACCAAAATAGGGGGGGGTCTCAAAAATGGGGGGCAGCCTCTGTGGGGCCCCCTAGCCCGTGGGCCCCGGGCGTTCGCCCGATTGACCGACGGTAGCGACGCTGGGTAAGGGGTGACGGCAATAATCACCAAGTAAGTCCGACCCAAATATCAACCTCTCCTGCACGCGGTGCCCGCTGCTAGATAACGAACGAGGCTCTGGCGACCGAGTCATGGCGGTATAACCATTCCAACGAGAATAAAGGAAATGTATTCTCACAACAGCCCCAGAACGGCGGACCGAAGTGCTACCGGGATAAGTAGCAAGCATTAACTAGCCAACAGCTATGGGCGGAAGAGCTAGAAAATGTTAGGGCACTCTTTTGTCCAAGAGTTGAGAAACCAATTCTGAAGGCGGATGAACTGCTGAAGCGGTCAACGGCATAAGAATGCAAAAAGCAAGGAGAAACTATTGCATTAAAGATCCTCGTGGATATCTCTAGAATCACCATTATGACGATGAAATTCACAGCAAATTATTCTGGAGTAAAAAGTCTCCCAATCGGATCTCCGGGGGAGGCGGTTTTGAATGAGGTCGTGGAAAAAAGAGTGTCATTGAGATCAGACACGTTAAGAGTAGGCACATGGAATGCAAGAAGTCTATACTCGCCAGGAAGATTAGACAACATAGTACTTGAGATGGAAAGACTAAAAGTGGACTTACTTGGGGTAAGCGATGTAAGATGGGCAGGAATAGGCTCGATAAATACAGATAATGGAATGCTATACTACTCAGGAAACAATGACCCAAAACATCAGTACGGAGTAGGAATAATCCTAAACAAAAAGTTAAACAGGTCAGTTACAAACTTTACTCCCTATTCAGATAGAGTAGTAATGATACAATTAAAGACAAATACTGGAATTATGAACGTGATCCAAATATACGCACCAACTACAGATAAAGAAGATGAGGAAGTTGAAGAATTCTATACACAACTAAATGCAGTACTAAGAAGTATAAATCGTTGCGAAGTGACCATAGTGATGGGCGATTTTAACGCCAAGGTAGGAAAAACAAAGGTAATTGGCTGCACTGGTGAATTTGGCCTCGGGGATCGGAACGAGCGCGGTGACCGTCTGATTCAGTTCTGTCAAGATGAGAATTTTATAATCACCAACACACTCTTTCAGCTCCCTAAAAGAAGGCTGTATACCTGGACATCTCCAGCCCATACAAAGGAGAAAATTATACGAAATCAAATAGATTATGTGCTCATCAGAAATAGATATAAAAATGCCGTAAAAGCAGTGAGAACTTACCCTGGAGCTGACATCCACTCAGATCACAATCATGTAATAGCAAAGGTACAAGTTAAACTAAAGAAGATCATAAAGAAACAGAACAACAACATAGATATTCAACTTCTTAAGTATAAAAAGATACACGAAGTTGTAGTTGACTAGATAAAGCAAAATGTAACAACAGCAATGAAAGAAAATGAACTTCATCAAGATGTCGACATAAGATGGAATCGAGCTCAAACAGTTCTGACAGCAGTAGTGAAAGAAAACCTAACTAGGAAAGCAACAAAAAGGAAATATTGGATGACTGAGAAAATCATAGAGCTCATGGATGAACGCCGGACTCATAAGAACCAAAATGAAAAACAGTATAAAATCTTACATAAAACGATTCAAACAGAAATAAAAAAGGCAAAATCAGAGTGGATCTCTAAACAATGTGAAGAAATAGAAATGCACGAAAGAAACTATGACAGCTTTCATATGCACAAAAAAATCAAAGAGATGACAGGAGCTAGAAAAACCTTCCAAGCTAACCATGTGATCAAGAGCGCAGATGGCCGCATAATAACAGATGTGAAAAAAAAAGTAACGAGATGGGAAACCTACGTGCGGGAACTCTTTAATGATGAAAGACCAACACAAGTACCAATAAGAGTAGAAGACGAAGAACCTAAAATAATGAAACATGAACTCGAATATGCCCTCAACAGTATGAAGCCAAGAAAGGCTACGGGGCCGGATCAAATACCAGCTGAGATATTAAAATTATTCGGTGAACACCTAATAGATAGTCTCCTAGACCTGTTTAACACAATATATGACACAGGCATCATACCGAAACAATGGCTTTTATCGACATTTGTATTGATCCCTAAAAAAGCAAATGCTAGAGAGTGCACAGATTATAGGACTATTGCACTTATGAGCCATGCACTAAAAATCTTTCTAAAAATCATCCATAAAAGAATTTATCGAAAACTAGAAGAGGACATAAGTGATAGCCAATTTGGATTTAGAGAAGGGCTTGGAACAAGAGAAGCACTTTTCGGAATAAATATTCTTTTTCAAAGATGCCTAGACGTAAATCAAGACCTGTTTGTGTGCTTCATCGATTTCCAAAAGGCTTTCGATAAAGTTCAGCATGACAAATTACAACAACTAATACTTAGAAAGAATTTAGACCGGAAAGACGCCAGGAAAATTACCAACCTATATTGGGGACAAAGTGCAGTTGTAAAAATCGAAAATGAACTGACAGACGAAATAGAAATACGCCGCGGAGTTAGACAAGGCTGCATCCTATCCCCGCTATTATTCAACATATACAGTGAAGCTATATTTGAAGAAGCTTTTTTAGGAGAACCAATAGGTATAAACATAAACGGAGAGGTAATAAATAACATCAGATATGCCGACGATACGGTATTATTGGCAGGTAGCGAAGCAGAACTACAACACATACTCGAAAGAGTAAACCACCAATGTGAAGCTTATGGACTTCAAATGAATCTTTTAAAAACTAAGTGTATGGTAGTTTCTAAGGCACATAACCAACAAGTGCAACTAAATATCAACAATACCATAATTGAAAGAGTAGATTCCTACAAATATCTTGGAACCGTGCTAGACAAAACAAGCGACCAGGCAGGTGAGATACGAAGAAGGGTGAAGATAGCAAGATCAGCTTTTATGAAAATGAAAAAGTTTATTTGTAACAGAGACACTAATATAGATTTACGAATTAGAATACTACGCTGTTATGTGTTCTCTACCCTGCTATACGGAGTTGAAGCCTGGACCCTAAAGAAACCTGAACTAAAACGGTTGGAAGCGTTCGAGATGTGGTGTTATCGCAGAATGTTTAGAATATCCTGGAAAGATAAAGTCACCAACAAACAGGTACTAGAAAAGGTAAAAAAGGAATGCGAAGTCGTGCTGACCATTAAGAAAAGGAAACTGGAGAATCTAGGCCATGTCATGAGAGGCCCCAAATATAGTCTTGTAAGACTTATTATGCAAGGGAAAAATTAAAGGAACCAGGAGTATTGGTAGGCGTAGAGTATCCTGGCTGAAGAACCTGCGCGAGTGGTTCAGCTGTAGCAGCACGGAACTGTTAAGAGCAGCGGTGAACAGGATAAGAATAGTCATGATGGTGTCCAACCTCCGGTAGGAGAAGGACTGCAAGAAGAAGAAGCGACGCTACTGTATCTAAGATTCCAATTGGATAATCTGTTGACTTTTGAAAATCATTTTGATTATCTTTACAAAAAAATAACTAAAAAGTTATATTTTCTCTAGAATTTCTAGTAACCTATCAATGGAAACGAACAATTATTCAACCCCATTTTGATTACTGCTCTTCTGTGTTATATCTGTTCAACTTGAATAAATTGTCTCAATTTCAAAAACTCCAAAACCGAGGGATGCGAATAATCTTAATGTTGAATCGATATACGCCTATTGATATAATGTTAAATTTTTAGAATTAGTTTAAATAAAAAGGAGTGGAATCCTCTCCACTACTGGAGGTCTTCGCTAGATATTAACCGAAAAATGTTCTGCTGTGTAGTTTGCCAGCTGAATTCCAGAGAATTAGTACGCCAAACAAACAAGAGTTTTGGGTAAGAATTCTTACAAATAACCAATCGGATATACTTGAACTATGTATAGTTTAGCTTATTATTTGCTGTGAGTTTATCGGTTTTTTTAATGTAATCGAGTCATTGCTTGTTTCAGGCATTTTTTTAAATTTCGACGTCGTTTTTAAACAATCTACCTAGTCTTATTGTTTGTAACAATATTCATAAATTATACTTCAGAATTTTAAGTCTTTCGGAAAATTCAAAACGAATTCCGCTGCTTTCATTACTTTTTAAAATATCTATGTGAATATAACAAGGTGTTTTGCGTTGTTTGATAATTGTTTATTTCTTTAAGATTCCCTAACTTATTGTCAACTAAATCGATTTATTTTTAATTGGGAATTGGATATAATTAGAAAGGCTTTTGTAACGTTCATATTTATTTGCCTGGCAAGTTTCGGTGGTTTTCTGTCCTCTTAATTTTAGGCTACAGAGTAAAAGAAAACATAATTAAGTTTTATTGTAGAAATTAATGCAATGACTAGATCATACCTCTGAAGTAGTAATTTTTGCTTAAAGAGTTTAAATTAAAAAGCCCAAGGTTTTTCAACGTTTTGACAATAAAAAAATCAATTGTGCGATTAAATTCAATAAATAACACTTTCTTTGGATTACTTTCTAAAATGTTGCTTTAATTTATACACTTTTTCTATTTTGCGTCTGTAATGGACTCATAAGAGCACTCATATGCGTGCGGTTATGGCTCGCGGAGTGCGATACAATTTTCTCAATATGTATCGGCAATATTTTTATTTAGAAATGGCATAAAGGGCGCAAAATAGAAAAAATACTATAAAAAACTCGTTCGTAAGGTGTTTTTCAGCACTTGTCCATTAGAAAAACTTGTTCCAAACTTGGACACGTGCTGTAAAATCGCACTTACTGAACAATATACTATTAACTTTTGTCGTTATTACATTATTTATCATTGAAATATATGAGCCATTTATTTTGAAAGTGGGCATAAATAGAAGGTTTCATTCTATCCACACCAAATTTCGTATGGAGGGGGTTTTTGGGTTGCTGATTACGAATTTGAGTTCCATTTTTCCGAAAACAAAATGGCGGATCCAATATCCAATAACATTTTTCTTAGAAAATGTTTCTATATGGCGAAAATTTGACAGGAATAAGATTTTTGGGGCACTGATTACGAATCTAAGATTTATTTTTCCGAAAACAAAATGGCGGATCCAATATGGCGAACATTTTCCTGAGAAAATGTTTTCATATCTTGACAATTTGATAGTACACATCCAACAATTAGCAATAATGCCTCGTCACCAGAAAGTTGTTGTTCTGGGACAAATTTTAGAGATTTTCTATATTTGGAAGATTTTGATGGACTGCCATACGTAATGTCATGTAAAACCTGTGCCGCAGCCAATTTTCCCTCTGCTCTCAGACTAATTCGCGTTGCATATGCCAGTTGTGTTTCGCTGCTCCTATCTTTTCGAATGTCCTCTGTCCTTCTGCGTTTTGTTCTCTCACTCGCTTCGGAGAAGGCTATGGAAGGCCGACGCCGGCTAGCCGCAGAGGTCGATTGTTGAGAAGGTTCCGATAGCGATTCGTCAGTGAAGATGATAAACTTGTCCAGCCAGTCCTTAAATTTATTTAGGAATGTGTCTTCTATGCGAGAAACTTTCTGCCACTTCACGTGCATTTCTCTCACAGTTATGCGGAAAATAGTTTTGTCAACTCAACTCAAAATTATATTTCAATTTATTATTCAATTCTCTTTCCACGGTAATAAATATTTCACTTATTTTGTCACCAAAACGACCTTAAAACAAATAAAAAAGATTCTCGAGATAATAGCTTTGTCTCTTGAATCTGAAATAAAAAAGTTAATATATTAAAATTAAAAACTTACTTCAAAGAAATTGTTTCAAAAACAAAAACTGCACTAAAAAAAAATTCGTGCCCAAAAAAATTTCATCCCCTATTTTCACCCTTAAGGGTAACTTTTTTCTTCAAATTTAAATGGGACCAATCGTGAAGTATACTTTAAGTAAATAAAATGTATCGGTTATTTAGTCGGTGCATTATAAAATATAAATAAGAGAATTTCACAATTTCATAAATGATTTGTTAAAAAATTATACTGAAGACAAAGTAGCAGCTAGTAGCAGCCAATTCTTGATTTTCTCAAACAATAAATGTCTAATAAATCAAACCTGAGCAAATTTAGAGCACTCATTTGCCCTCATTTTTTTGTATCTTTCTTGAATCTTGGAGTTCAAAACGTTATAGTTTTTGCTATGAATTATTCTTAAATACTTGCTACACAATAACAATCTATTTACAGCCAATGATGTGTTTAAATTCTACATACCTTTCTGTGCCTCAGCAATTTTGCCAAATTAAATTCGAAATTTTTTTCACCGTTTAATACACAATCAAAGTTTCACGTATTTTCACTAACTGTTACACACTAAACTGCTTCGTTTGGTATGAAAGTTTGGGTTGATTTTTAATACCTGGTGCTTTTAGTTCCCGGTATCCGATGGTCCCAAGGGTTCTCTAATGAGATGCATTCTTGGAATCGGATTAAAAAATTATTATTTTTCGGGTTTTTGGGCCAGTTTTTTTGTGATTTTATCCCACTGTGCGTCGTTTGGATTTTGAGGCCCCGGGCATATATATTGAGGAAGCGCCCCCAGTAAATAAAAAAAGTGAATAAACAAATAAATTCCTTAATTTCTAATACATACAAGAAAGGAACATATGTATAGAAAAAATATAATATATTAATATAAAAGAAAAACAAAATTGAACTTTATTTTCCTTGCTTAAATTTCACCAAAATAGGGGGGGGGGGTCTCAAAAATGGGGGGCAGCCTCTGTGGGGCCCCCTAGCCCGTGGGCCCCGGGCGTTCGCCCGATTGACCGACGGTAGCGACGCTGGGTAAGGGGTGACGGCAATAATCCCCAAGTAAGTCCGACCCAAATGTCAACCTCTCCTGCACGCGGTGCCCGCTGCTAGATAACGAACGAGGCTCTGGCGACCGAGTCATGGCGGTATAACCATTCCAACGAGAATAAAGGAAATGTATTCTCACAACAGCCCCAGAAGGTCCGCCGGAAAGAAAGTGCTACCGGGATAAGTAGCAAGCATTAACTAGCCAACAGCTATGGGCGGAAGAGCTAGAAAATGTTAGGGCACTCTTTTGTCCAAGAGTTGAGAAACCAATTCTGAAGGCGGATGAACTGCTGAAGCGGTCAACGGCATAAGAATGCAAAAAGCAAGGAGAAACTATTGCATTAAAGATCCTCGTGGATATCTCTAGAATCACCATTATGACGATGAAATTCACAGCAAATTATTCCGGAGTAAAAAGTCTCCCAATCGGATCTCCGGGGGAGGCGGTTTTGAATGAGGTCGTGGAAAAAAGAGTGTCATTGAGATCAGACACGTTAAGAGTAGGCACATGAAATGCAATAAGTCTATACTCGCCAGGAAGATTAGACAACATAGTACTTGAGATGGAAAGACTAAAAGTGGACTTACTTGGGGTAAGCGATGCAAGATGGGCAGGAATAGGCTCGATAAATACAAATAATGGAATGCTATACTACTCAGGAAACAATGACCCAAAACATCAGTACGGAGTAGAAATAAACCTAAACAAAAAGTTAAACAGGTCAGTTACAAACTTTACTCCCTATTCAGATAGAGTAGTAATGATACAATTAAAGACAAATACTGGAATTATGAACGTGATCCAAATATACGCACCAACTACAGATAAAGAAGATGAGGAAGTTGAAGAATTCTATACACAACTAAATGCAGTACTAAGAAGTATAAATCGTTGCGAAGTGACCATAGTGATGGGCGATTTTAACGCCAAGGTAGGAAAAACAAAGGTAATTGGCTGCACTGGTGAATTTGGCCTCGGGGATCGGAACGAGCGCGGTGACCGTCTGATTCAGTTCTGTCAAGATGAGAATTTTATAATCACCAACACACTCTTTCAGCTCCCTAAAAGAAGGCTGTATACCTGGACATCTCCAGCCCATACAAAGGAGAAAATTATACGAAATCAAATAGATTATGTGCTCATCAGAAATAGATATAAAAATGCCGTAAAAGCAGTGAGAACTTACCCTGGAGCTGACATCCACTCAGATCACAATCCTGTAATAGCAAAGGTACAAGTTAAACTAAAGAAGATCATAAAGAAACAGAACAACAACATAGATATTCAACTTCTTAAGGATAAAAAGATACACGAAGTTGTAGTTGACCAGATAAAGCAAAATGTAACAACAGCAATGAAAGAAAATGAACTTCATCAAGATGTCGACATAAGATGGAATCGAGCTCAAACAGTTCTGACAGCAGTAGTGAAAGAAAACCTAACTAGGAAAGCAACAAAAAGGAAATATTGGATGACTGAGAAAATCATAGAGCTCATGGATGAACGCCGGACTCATAAGAACCAAAATGAAAAACAGTATAAAATCTTACACAAAACGATTCAAACAGAAATAAAAAAGGCAAAATCAGAGTGGATCTCTAAACAATGTGAATAAATAGAAATGCACGAAAGAAACTATGACAGCTTTCATATGCACAAAAAAATCAAAGAGATGACAGGAGCTAGAAAAACCTTCCAAGCTAACCATGTGATCAAGAGCGCAGATGGCCGCATAATAACAGATGTGAAAGAAAAAGTAACGAGATGGGAAACCTACGTGCGGGATCTTTAATGATGAAAGACCAACACAAGTACCAATAAGAGTAGAAGACGAAGAACCTAAAATAATGAAACATGAACTCGAATATGCCCTCAACAGTATGAAGCCAAGAAAGGCTACGGGGCCGGATCAAATACCAGCTGAGATATTAAAATTAATCGATGAACACCTAATAGATAGTCTTCTAGACCTGTTTAACACAATATATGACACAGGCATCATACCGAAACAATGGCTTTTATCGACATTTGTATTGATCCCTAAAAAAGCAAATGCTAGAGAGTGCACAGATTATAGGACTATTGCACTTATGAGCCATGCACTAAAAATCTTTCTAAAAATCATCCATAAAAGAATTTATCGAAAACTAGAAGAGGACATAAGTGATAGCCAATTTGGATTTAGAGAAGGGCTTGGAACAAGAGAAGCACTCTTCGGAATAAATATTCTTTTTCAAAGATGCCTAGACATAAATCAAGACCTGTTTGTGTGCTTCATCGATTTCCAAAAGGCTTTCGATAAAGTTCAGCATGACAAATTACAACAACTAATATTTAGAAAGAATTTAGACCGGAAAGACGTCAGGATAATTACCAACCTATATTGGGGACAAAGTGCAGTTGTAAAAATCGAAAATGAACTGACAGACGAAATAGAAATACGCCGCGGAGTTAGACAAGGCTGCATCCTATCCCCGCTATTATTCAACATATACAGTGAAGCTATATTTGAAGAAGCTTTGTTAGGAGAACCAATAGGTATAAACATAAACGGAGAGGTAATAAATAACATCAGATATGCCGACGATACGGTATTATTGGCAGGTAGCGAAGCAGAACTACAACACATACTCGAAAGAGTAAACCACCAATGTGAAGCTTATGGACTTCAAATGAATCTTTCAAAAACTAAGTGTATGATAGTTTCTAAGGCACATAACCAACAAGTGCAACTAAATATCAACAATACCATAATTGAAAGAGTAGATTCCTACAAATATCTTGGAACCGTGCTAGACAAAACAAGCGACCAGGCAGGTGAGATACGAAGAAGGGTGATAGCAAGATCAGCGTTTATGAAAATGAAAAAGTTTATTTGTAACAGAGACACTAATATAGAAATACGAATTAGAATACTACGCTGATAGCTGTGTTCTCTACCCTGCTATACGGAGTTGCCTGGACCCTAAAGAAACCTGAACTAAAACGGTTGGAAGCGTTCGAGATGTGGTGTTATCGCAGAATGTTTAGAATATCCTGGAAAGATAAAGTCACCAACAAACAGGTACTAGAAAAGGTAAAAAAGGAATGCGAAGTCGTGCTGACCATTAAGAAAAGGAAACTGGAGTATCTAGGCCATGTCATGAGAGGCCCCAAATATAGTCTTCTAAGACTTATTATGCAGGGAAAAATTAAAGGAACCAGGAGTATTGGTAGGCGTAGAGTATCCTGGCTGAAGAACCTGCGTGAGTGGTTCAGCTGTAGCAGCACGGAACTGTTCAGAGCAGCGGTGAACAGGATAAGAATAGTCATGATGGTGTCCAACCTCCGGTAGGAGAAGGACTGCAAGAAGAAGAAGCGACGCTACTGTATCTAGGATTCCAATTGGACAATCTGTTGACTTTTGAAAATCATTTTGATTATCTTTACAAAAAAATAACTAAAAAGTTATATTTTCTCTAGAATTTCTAGTAACCTATCAATGGAAACGAACGATTATCCAACCTCATTTTGATTACTGCTCTTCTGTGTTATAACTGTTCAACTTGAATAAATTGTCTCAATTGCAAAAACTCCAAAACCGAGGGATGCGAATAATCTTAATGTTGAATCGATATACGCCTATTGATATAATGTTAAATTTTTGGAATTAGTTTAAATAAAAAGGAGTGGAATCCCCTCCACTACTGGAGGTCTTCGCTAGATATTAACCGAAAAATGTTCTGCTGTGTAGTTTGCCAGCTGAATTCCAGTGAATTAGTACGCCAAACAAACAAGAGTTTTGGGTAAGAATTCTTACAAATAACCAATCGGATATACTTGAACTATGTATAGTTTAGCTTATTATTTGCTGTGAGTTTATCGGTTTTTTTAATGTAATTGCTTGTTGCAGGCATTTTTTTAAAATTCCACGTCGTTTTTAAACACTCTACCTAGTCTTATTGTTTGTAACAATATTCATAAATTATACTTTTACAGAATTTTAAGGCTTTTTTAAGCTTTCGGATAATTCAAAACGAATTCCGTTACTTTCCATTACTTTTCAAAATATCGCTGTGAATACAAAAGGGTGTTTTGCGGTGATTGAAAATTGTTTAGTTTTTTAAGATTCCCTGACTTATTGTAAACGATATTGCATAAAGTTTTTCTTTTAATTGGGAATGGAATATAACTAAAAAATCTGTAGATAAAAGCTTTTTTAGTTATATTCCATTCCCAATTAAAAATAAATCTTCATGCAATATCACTTGCAATAAGTCAGGAAATAGACCACTATTGTAAATGCCCAATATTGTACAGTTCGTGGACTATGTAAATACATCATACCACACACATGGAACAATCCGCGATTAATGTTATGTAATAATTCAAAATCACCCATGAACGTTTGGTTTACGATTCGTTGATTGGTTGATAGCTGCACGTTGATAATATTTTGAAATATAGTACTCCGTGATTTCCAAACAATCATTAAACGTCACATCATTCACATAGAAACTGTCATTCAATTCGTTTTTTCACGTTTAAATCTGGTAAATAAGTGCTACATAAAAAGGTGTGTAATCATTATGAATTTATTTCTTTTCATTTCTATCAAGTTAAATAAGGTCGAAGGTGTTACATCAAACATATTTTTCTTATTAAACAGAAACAAATTAGTGTGGCCGTAGATAAAGTATAGTACGTAATTCGAGTTGTAAGGCAATTACGTACTCGCGGAAACTTAAAATAACTGTTCCGCTCGTACGCAATATGCTTCTTACAACTCTCATTACGTAATATACTATTATAACGTTTATATTTATTTGCCTGACAAGTTTCGGTGGCTTTCTGTCACCTTAATCTTACGCTACAGAGTAGAAGGAAACATAATTTATTTATGTAGTAGAAATAAATGCAATGACTAGATCATACCTCTAAATAAGTTATTTTTGCATAAAGCGTCTTGCCCCAGATCTTTCAACGTTTTGACAATAAAAATAATTTGAATGTATTGTGCGTAATTCAATAAATAAACAAATAAATTATTATTATTATTAAGTTCATAATCTCTAGAAACAAATTTTATATAAAAATAAACAGTGTTGAGACACTTTCTTTGGATTGCTTTCTAAAATGTTGCTCGAATTTATACACTTTTAATTTTATATCATTTAACTTTTGTCGTTGTTACATCATTATTGGAATATATATTTTCCTCGGGTTATTTGTGTCTTCTCTAAAATTCATCGTTTGTATTATCGCTAGAAGACAAAGAGTCTTACAGAAAAATAAAAAAGAATCCAACACACAAATTACAAGATAAGGCTAACAGAATAATCAGGAAACTATTGGATGAAGGACACGATAAATGAATAAATTGACAAAATAATATGAATATGTATATTTACCAATATTGACAACATTATTTCTAGAGATCATTAACTTTTATTTCGAAAGCAGTTATTTTACATGTCAAACGAGTTTTAGAACATACTGCGGGCACACCCTTCGGGGCACTAGCTAGCCCTTGCTTAGCTAACTTTAAACAAGTTTAAATGTGATTGGTTTCAAAGTTATTGCTTGTTGCAGACACATTTTCTAAATTCCGACATCGTTTTTAAACAGTTTATTAGTTATAAAAATATTCATGCACCAATTTTCAGTCCTTTCTACCTCTTTTAACTGGATTTTCGAAAATGGTAGTACACCAATTTCATCATTTTTAAAGAACAATTTAAATACCAATTTTCACGTCTCTAACATCTCCAATATTTGAGATATAATTATTCCGCATTTGTGGCCCCCTTAGGTGGCTTATCGGAAATAGTTAAAACCCGTTATTGTCTTTTTGCAACAAGTTAAATATTTCGGTTACAAAATTCATTTTCAGTCCCCTTAATCCGATTTTCAAAAAATGGTGTAATATATGTCTATATGTTTATTTTTTATAACGAATTTTAACACCAAATTTAATATCGGTAACATTTTACGTTTCTTCTACTTCTCGCGGATGGGTCACTTAGGACCACGCGGAATCAACGTATATTGATTGAGCCTTCCTCCTTGCCCAATAGCTCTTCATATGCATGGATTGCTGTAGTTCCTGTTCCTCCGACCATGCACCTCGTGTTGGTTATTATATAATTATATAATCATCGTTTACGTTTCTAATATATGGACATTCTAGTAAAAAACTTTTCACGTCCTTAGACTCGAAAAAAAAAATCCCTCCTTAGTAGATGTTTATACTATAAAAGCAACGTTCCTTCTAAATTTTACATTTGTAGGTTAATCGGTTTGAGCTGTGCGTTTATTTTCCACTTGCACGAAAAAAAGTACACTTTAAAAATTGCTCTGATATCTAAACCTTTATTACAGAAATTTATTGAAACTGTAAAATTATTATTGAAACTGTAAAAACTACAGTTTTGTCGGGTCATAGCAACTATTACAGTTTTACATTATTCCATGGAAGGTTTTCTCAACTACAAAAATTTACAATTTTAGAAACCGTTTCTTTCCTTTTTAGAAGCTAGATATGGCCCCCGTTTACAAAATCACTTACTTCCCCACCAAGGCTTTGGCCGAACCGTGCAGGTTCCTCCTCAAGTACGGCGGAATCGAATTCGAAGATGACCGCTTCGCACGGGAACAATGGCCCCAAATCAAACCAAGTAAATGAACAAATAAATTGACTCAAATACAACTAGTTTTAATACCATTTCAGATACGCCTTTCGGACAAGTACCTGTATTAATAACCAACGGCAAACAGTACCACCAACATATATCCTTGGCTCGTTTCTTCGCCAAACAAGTCAAACTCACCGGAAAGAACGATTTTGAAGATTTGGAAATTGACTCGATTGTCGATACAATCAATGATTTAAGAATGAGTGAGAATCAATTTATAAACGCATTTTTCTATTTTGCATCTATAATGAAATCATTAAAGTACTCATATGGGTTCGTTAATGACTCGCCGAGTGCGATACAATTTTCTTGATGTGTATCGGCGATTTTTTTTATCAAGAAATGGCATAAAAGGGCGCAAAATAGAAAAAATGGTTTAAAGAACGAGTTTAATAAGCACTATTTTTCAGCACGCGTCCTTGTTTAGAAAATGACGAGCGTAGCGATTTTTTCAGCACGCGTCCATGTTTAGAAAATGACGAGCGTAGCGATTTTTCAGCACGCGTCCATGTTTAGAAAACGACTAGCGTAGCGAGCAGGAAGCGTGCTGAAAAATAGCGCTTATTGAACTCGTTCTTTAATATACCATTTCCTATTTTGCGTCTATAACGAAGTCATTAAAGCACTCATATGGGTTCGTTAATGACTCGCCGAGTGCGATACAATTTTCTCGGTGTGTATCGGCGATTTTTTTATTTAGAAATGGCATAGGGTGCAAAATAGAAAATATAGTTTAAAGAACGAGTTCAATAAGCGCGATTTTTCAGCACGCGTCCATGTTTAGAAAACTCCTCGCTACGCTCGTAGTTTTCTAAGCATGGACGCGTGCTGACAAATCGCGCTTATTGAACTCGTTCTTTAAGATACAATTAATCTACGAACGAGATTGTCTAAATTCTATTAATTTCAGAAATCGCGCAATATTCCTATGAAAAAGACGCGGCGATCAAGGAGAGCCGTAAAGGGCCGTTGTTGATCGAGACCGTTCCTTATTACATGGAACGTTTAGATAAAATCGCCAAAGAAAATAATGGGCATCTGGCCTGCGAACGTTTGACCTGGGCTGATATGTATTTCGTTGGTGTGCTCGATTACCTTAACTTCATGACCGGCACCGACCTCACCGCCAAATACCCAAACTTGGAGACCGTCAAGAAGAACATCGTCGCAATACCAGCCATCCAGAAATGGATCGAAATTCGTCCTAAATCCGACGCTTAAAACCTTTTATAATAAACATTATTATATATCTGCCTTTTTTTTAATAGACGTTTTTGCGGTTAGTTAAGCGCATGTGCGTCCGTCATGTTTAAAAGGCGGGAATATGAAAGTTTCGGGTACATTTTATTATTTTCACTGGTTATACGTCAAAAATTGCCCGAAAAACATTGCGGAAATTGACATTTGCGCACAAAAAAAATTCAACTATGAAAAAAAAGGTCCATTCCTTATTATTTGTAAGGACATTCAATGGATTAGTGACCTACTCTCTTATATGTATAGCATCTTATTGGCGGTTTTTTAAGGTTCAGCTACGCGACGTTACGCGACATCAGCTGTCAAATAATGATTACATTGTTTTAAATGGGCACCGTTCTCACTATGGCTACGCGACAGCTAAGCGACGTGGCCATTTAAAACTATGTAATCATTATTTGACAGGCGATGTCGCACGACGCGTCGTGTCGCGTAACTGAGTGTCCCGCATATGGGAAACGACCTTAAGGATTCATCTGGCGTAGTTTTCGGTACTGATTGGGCATTGATATCGCATGTAGAAATCCCTTGTTAACAGTGAAAGTTTTTGCGAATTTTTCTGCGGATATGCCACGGCTATTCCTAGTCACATGGAATGGGAGAGTGTGCCAAAATGGAGTTGCAAGATTAATTTTAGAGGTAGTACCATTAGCAGATCAATTAATAGACAATAATTACAATAACAAATAGACAAATTATCAATAATTAGATAATTTGCTAATTTTTATTTGTTTAAACTTGTGTAATAAAATATCGCGTGGGAAAAAGTTCATGTTATAACATGACTTTCATAATCGTCGTGACGATTGCAAATTTCTGATAACACTTTTTTCATATATATTTTTTACGGGAAAATATAACAAAATTAACTGTCACGTCTTTTGTTTGACAGTTAGCTATGCCAATCTTGACACCAGGTCATTTTTAGGGTTCCGTACCGAAAACGGAACCCTTATAGGATCACTTTGTTGTCCGTCTGTCTGTCTGTCTGTCTGTCTGTCTGTCTGTCTGTCTGTCCGTCTGTCTATCTGTCAAGACCATTTTTCTCAGGAACGCGTAGAGGTAACAAGTTTAAATTTGTATCAAATACTCGGGTCTGCGGGCTCTTTCAGCTGTGAAAAAATCAAACTTGTAAGTCAACGCGATCAAAAGATATGACCGTTTATATCGCATATTTTGTGATTTCACAAGGGAATCAAAACCTATAGGGTACTTCCCGTTGACCTAGAATCATGAAATTTGGCAAGAAGCGCTGTCTTACAGCACATGTAAGGGGAAAAAAATACTGAAAACCGTAAATATGTAGTTTAATTACAAGAAAAATGCGAATTTACTATTAGAAACTTATGAAAATACACTAATGTTGTCGCAGTGGCATTGTCAGGCTCCAGAAGCATATGGGTTGCATACAGTTAGGTCCTCCTGTGTTAGGTCCGAAAGTTAAAATGTATGTGTTGGCACCAAGCTGTTTATTCTGAATTTTCTTTGTTTATATTCGTTATGCATTTCATCACGTACGCTCTATATACATAATATATACAGGGTATATGTTATGTCTAAATTTTGCTTGTTTATAACCGACATGCGACATACTCAAGTCCCGTAACATCCTGTATATATTATATTTCGTCTAATTTTTCTTTATAATCTACATAATATGTTGATAATCTACATAATAATACTATACTATAATCTACATAATCTACATAATATGTTGTAGATAATATGATTTAAGTATATTATACTTAAATCACGTTCGCCCTATATTTTTTTGGTAGTCAATTGCCCAAAAAGCAGTCAATTGAACAACTGAATGTTAAGAGTATCGAAATAGATCTAGAAATAGTTAATATATTAGTATATATTAGATCTAGAAATACTTAGATCTTAATATAAGTTAGTGAATAAGAGTAATACTAAAATAAAGTTTTCTTTTTATAAGTTTAAAAATATTCGCGTTATTAAAAAAAATACCTTCTATACCTTTATACAGGGTATATAGGTATACAGGCAAAATTGAGCAGTAAAAACAAATAGTGAAGTTCCAGAACCCCTAAACACTCATAGTGAATGGGGGATGTATGGTAATAAAATATAGGGTAGAATTCCATCGTACGACAGCGACATCTTGAGGTTATGCTTGCAGCGGTACTAAGATGGTCGTGATTTCATGAGGGCCACTTGTCAGGTTAACTGAATGTGCTTGCTACGTCCTCCACAAAAAAAGATACCTTACTTACAAGTTTGTACGGAACCCTCGGTGCGCGAGTCACAACTCGCACTTGGCCGGTTTTTTGATAGTTATCTATATCAATACCGGGCGGCACCAGTATGGTCAATCTAGACACTCAAGTCATGTTTGACAGTTAATGCCAAACTTGACACGCACTTCATTTTAACAATTGTCTATGTCAATCTTAACACTCACGTTTTTTTGAGACGTCATATTTGTCAATTATCTATATATTCTCATTTACGTTATTTTTGATAGTCATCTATGTCAATCTTCTCTCATGACATTTTTAATTGTACATTGGGCATTAGTTTATCTAACAGTTATCTAAGGCAATCTTAAGACTCACGACTCACTCACGTTAATTTCTGCTAATTGTAAGTAAAGCTAAGAATGTAAAAAGTTGATCACGAGTATAATATGAAATGGAAGAAATGTGCGTTAAGTGTTAAAAGCCCTATGCAAATCGAATGTGGAGATATTTGTTAAAAAACTTGTTACATTTTGGATGATCCATAGCATTTAAATGTAAATTTTGTTAATTATTTTTGTATTCTAATGCAGACTAACAAAAGAAGTAATTAAAACTTAAGCATGAAACATAAAACTTCATTTTACGCGTGTTAGAATTATCCTTTTGCGGTTTTATAAAAATCGCGTTGGATGTCATGAAATTGAGATAATTTCAATTACTTTCGATTTAGATTACATATTACATTCATTTTAAAGTGTTTACTGTACGTGGAGTGAGTTTACATTTAATATCTATGAGTGTATTTTCCCCCACTACTCGCGACCTTGGCTACAAATACAAAGAATATCTAGGCTTGGTACAGTTCAGTACAGTTGGTACAGTTCACCACATCACACTAGTCGTATTGCAGGGAATTGTCTTCCAAACCTGACTTTGCGGTAAGAATTCTCACGAATGAACAATATAATACACTTGATCTACGCAATTTAATCTGTTATTGTATTTTTTTTACAAGTTTAAACTTTTTGTGGTTTCCTGCTGGAAAAACATGCATGTGTTCATGTTTACTCATATTATTATATAACTTTTTTAATTTAAGAAGTTAATGTAGATAAACGGGCCGATTCTGTAAGAGAAAATTTAATTGAAAAATAACTAACTAAAAATAGATAATTGTCAAATATGACGCGAGTCTCTATATTGACATAGATAACTGTTATATATGACGTATCTCAACATTAACATAGTTAACTGTCAAAAATGACTTGAGTCTAAAGTGACCACATTTTCATTGAGACAAAGCGGGACAAATGGGATGAAATGAGAATTATAATTTAGTTATGAAAGCAGACCAATAATTAAAAAATATATATTTTATCTATTCACACAACAAAATGAACAATCTAATACAGGGCTGAGCAGCCCGGGGCCCGCATACAGTGCCTGTGCCGGCTTCCCTCCGCTATGAAAACTACTCTACTGCCTCAAATTTTAATAAACGGGACCAATATACCCGCCTTACTTGGTGTAGCACCTATATTCGAACAAATAATGGTAATTTAGTTATAGTTCCAAAAAAGGTTGCTCATGTCTGCTCTAATATATTATTGTATGTGAAGGATGCCATTATTATAATCGTGCGTAAGAGTAATCAAATTGTGCGTAAAAATCCAGTGTAAATCAAATGGAGTTTCATTATTAAACGTTTTCGGTTTGTTATTACTATGGCAACAACTTGCGTGACTAAACAAAAAACATAGACTTAGTGAAAATAAATTTTCTCACGAGCACTCATTGCGATTACAAAAGACTCGCACCTCATGCATAAAAGCCCTTCTTCACACACTTGTATCATAAACTACTATTATTGTATACATTCATATACTTGTCTATAAATATACAAAAATGTATTTATTATTAATTATTGGTTACTATAAAAATATTTGTAAAAATAAATAATTTGAAAATTATGATTAATTTAATTTTTTTATTTAAAAAAAAAATATGATTTTCTTTCACGGTCAAATTTTTGATCTGAGTGAATACTCGGATCATTTATTAAAATGTCGTGAAATTTCTCACATGAATTGGTCAAATTATTTTTTTTCTTATCAGTACGGCTTTGCAACAAAAAACCTGTTATACACATAAAAGCTAAGCTGTACTGATGGGAGATAAATTTACGACCGGATTTTCTGAAAAATCTTTTTATAATAACTGCTTACAATATCTTGGAAATATACAGTTCAATTGGAGGATATTAAAAAAATTCATTGGGTGACACTAAAAGAAAAAGGAGATTTTATGGGAGTATGTGAAAAAATCTTATTTTATATATTACAGTACATTTAAAATGAGAAATGCAAATATTTTCTAAAAAGCGGGACATTTTAAAAAATCGGCAGAACTGTCCTCCAAAAAGCGGGACTGTCCCGTCAAAATCAGGACGTGTGGTCACTTTACTTGAGTCTCAAGATTGACATAGATAACTATTGAATATAACGTGGCTTAAGATTGATATAGATAACTATCCAATATAAAGTGTCATAAAATTGACATAGATAACTGTCAACAATGAGGAGTGTCAAGATTGAAATAAATAATTGTCAAATATTACATGAGTCTCAAAATTGACATAGCTAACTGTCAACAATGACGTGACTGTGAAGATTGATATAGATAATTGTCAAATATGACGTCTCAAGATTGACATAGATAACTGTCAAAAATGACTTCACTTTCAATATTGACGTAGATAACCATTAAATATTACGTGGCTTAAGATTGACATAGATAACTATCAAATATAACGTGTCTTAAGATTGACATAGATAACTGTCAACAATGAGTTAAGTGTCAAGATTGATATAAATAATTGTCAAATATTACATGAGTCTCAAAATTGACATAGCTAAGTGTCAACAATTACGTGAGTGTGAAGATGGATATAGATAATTGTCAAATATGACGTCTCAAGATTGACATAGATAACTGTCAAAAATGACTTCAGTTTCAATATTGACTTAGATAACTATTAAATATAACGTGGCTTAAGATTGACATAGATAACTATTAAACATAACGTGGCTTAAGATTGACATAGATAACTATCAAATATATCGTGTGTTAAAATTGACATAGATGACTGTCAACAATGAGTTGAGTGTAAAGATTGAAATAAATAATTGTTAAATATTACATGAGTCTCAAAATTGACATAGCTAACTGTCAACCATGACGTGAGTGTGAAGATTGATATACATAATTGTCAAATCAAGATTGACATAGATAACTCTCTAAAATGACTTTAGTTTCAATATTGACATAGATAACTATTAAATATAATGTGGCTTAAGATTGACATAGATAACTATCAAATATAACGTGTCTTAAGATTGGCATAGATGACTGTCAACAATGAGTTGAGTGTCAAAATTGAAATAAATAATAGTCAAATATTACATGAGTCTCAAAATTGACATAGCTAACTGTCAACAATGACGTGACTGTGAAGATTGATATAGATAATTGTCAAATATGACGTCTCAAGATTGACATAGATAACTGTCTAAAATGACTTTAGTTTCAATATTGACATAGATAACTATTAAATATAATGTGGCTTAAGATTGACATAGATAACTATCAAATATAACGTGTCTTAAGATTGGCATAGATGACTGTCAACAGTGAGTTGAGTGTCA
This sequence comes from Phosphuga atrata, assembly GCA_944588485.1. Taxonomy (NCBI): domain Eukaryota; kingdom Metazoa; phylum Arthropoda; class Insecta; order Coleoptera; family Silphidae; genus Phosphuga; species Phosphuga atrata. The sequence goes on along the minus strand of OX155903.1, from coordinate 49,874,036 downwards.
AGATTGAAATAAATAATAGTCAAATATTACATGAGTCTCAAAATTGACATAGCTAACTGTCAACAATGACGTGACTGTGAAGATTGATATAGATAATTATCAAATATGACGTCTCAAGATTGACATAGATAACTGTCAAAAATTACTTCAGTTTCAATATTGACATAGATAACTATTAAATATAACGTAGCTTAAGATTGACATAGAAAACTATCAAATATAACGTGTCTTAAGATTGACATAGATAACTGTCAACAATGAGTTGAGTGTCAAAATTGATATAAATAATTGTCAAATATTACATGAGTCTCAAAATTGACATAGCTAACTGTCAACAATGACGTGATTGTGAAGATTGATATAGATAATTATCAAATATGACGTCTCAAGATTGACATAGATAACTGTCAAAATTACTTCAGTTTCAATATTGACATAGATAAATATTAAATATAACGTAGCTTAAGATTGACATAGATAACTATCAAATATAACGTGTCTTAAGATTGACATAGATAACTGTTAACAATGAGTTGAGTGTCAAGATTGATATAAATAATTGTCAAATATTACATGAGTCTCAAAATTGACATAGCTAACTGTCAACAATGACGTGAGTGTGAATTGATATACATAATTGTCAAATATGACGTCTCAAGATTGACATAGATAACTGTCTAAAATGACTTTAGTTTCAATATTGACATAGATAACTATTAAATATAACGTGGCTTAAGATTGACATAGATAACTATCAAATATATCGTGTCTTAAAATTGACATAGATGACTGTCAACAATGAGTTGAGTGTAAAGATTGAAATAAATAATTGTTAAATATTACATGAGTCTCAAAATTGACATAGCTAACTGTCAACCATGACGTGAGTGTGAAGATTGATATACATAATTGTCAAATCAAGATTGACATAGATAACTCTCTAAAATGACTTTAGTTTCAATATTGACATAGATAACTATTAAATATAATGTGGCTTAAGATTGACATAGATAACTATCAAATATAACGTGTCTTAAGATTGGCATAGATGACTGTCAACAATGAGTTGAGTGTCAAGATTGAAATAAATAATAGTCAAATATTACATGAGTCTCAAAATTGACATAGCTAACTGTCAACAATGACGTGACTGTGAAGATTGATATAGATAATTGTCAAATATGACGTCTCAAGATTGACATAGGTAACTGTCAAAAATGACTTCACTTTCAATATTGACGTAGATAACCATTAAATAATACGTGGCTTAAGATTGACATAGATAACTATCAAATATAACGTGTCTTAAGATTGACATAGATAACTGTCAACAATGAGTTGAGTGTCAAGATTGATATAAATAATTGTCAAATATTACATGAGTCTCAAAATTGACATAGCTAACTGTCAACAATTACGTGAGTGTGAAGATGGATATAGATAATTGTCAAATATGACGTCTCAAGATTGACATAGATAACTGTCAAAAATGACTTCAGTTTCAATATTGACATAGATAACTATTCAATATAACGTGGCTTAAGATTGACATAGATAACTATTAAACATAACGTGGTTTAAGATTGACATAGATAACTATCAAATATATCGTGTCTTAAAATTGACATAGATGACTGTCAACAATGAGTTGAGTGTAAAGATTGAAATAAATAATTGTTAAATATTACATGAGTCTCAAAATTGACATAGCTAACTGTAAACCATGACGTGAGTGTGAAGATTGATATACATAATTGTCAAATCAAGATTGACATAGATAACTCTCTAAAATGACTTTAGTTTCAATATTGACATAGATAACTATTAAATATAATGTGGCTTAAGATTGACATAGATAACTATCAAATATAACGTGTCTTAAGATTGGCATAGATGACTGTCAACAATGAGTTGAGTGTCAAAATTGAAATAAATAATAGTCAAATATTACATGAGTCTTAAAATTGACATAGCTAACTGTCAACAATGACGTGACTGTGAAGATTGATATAGATAATTGTCAAATATGACGTCTCAAGATTGACATAGATAACTGTGAAAAATGACTTCAGTTTCAATATTGACATAGATAACTACTAAATATAACGTGGCTTAAGATTGACATAGATAACTATCAAATATAACGTGTCTTAAGATTGACATAGATAACTGTCAACAATGAGTTGAGTGTCAAGATTGAAATAAATAATAGTCAAATATTACATGAGTCTCAAAATTGACATAGCTAACTGTCAACAATGACGTGACTGTGAAGATTGATATAGATAATTGTCAAATATGACGTCTCAAGATTGACATAGATAACTGTCTAAAATGACTTTAGTTTCAATATTGACATAGATAACTATTAAATATAATGTGGCTTAAGATTGACATAGATAACTATCAAATATAACGTGTCTTAAGATTGGCATAGATGACTGTCAACAATGAGTTGAGTGTCAAGATTGAAATAATTAATAGTCAAATATTACATGAGTCTCAAAATTGACATAGCTAACTGTCAACAATGACGTGAGTGTGAAGATGGATATAGATAATTGTCAAATATGACGTCTCAAGATTGACATAGATAACTGTCAAAAATGACTTCAGTTTCAATATTGACATAGATAACTATTAAATATAACGTGGCTTAAGATTGACATAGATAACTATTAAACATAACGTGGTTTAAGATTGACATAGATAACTATCAAATATATCGTGTCTTAAAATTGACATAGATGACTGTCAATAATGAGTTGAGTGTAAAGATTGAAATAAATAATTGTTAAATATTACATGAGTCTCAAAATTGACATAGCTAACTGTCAACCATGACGTGAGTGTGAAGATTGATATACATAATTGTCAAATCAAGATTGACATAGATAACTCTCTAAAATGACTTTAGTTTCAATATTGACATAGATAACTATTAAATATAATGTGGCTTAAGATTGACATAGATAACTATCAAATATAACGTGTCTTAAGATTGGCATAGATGACTGTCAACAATGAGTTGAGTGTCAAAATTGAAATAAATAATAGTCAAATATTACATGAGTCTTAAAATTGACATAGCTAACTGTCAACAATGACGTGACTGTGAAGATTGATATAGATAATTGTCAAATATGACGTCTCAAGATTGACATAGATAACTGTGAAAAATGACTTCAGTTTCAATATTGGCAACATTGACTATTAAATATAACGTGGCTTAAGATTGACATAGATAACTATCAAATATAAAGTGTCTTAAGATTGACATAGATAACTGTCAACAATGAGTTGAGTGTCAAGATTGAAATAAATAATAGTTAAATATTACATGAGTCTCAAAATTGACATAGCTAACTGTCAACAATGACGTGACTGTGAAGATTGATATAGATAATTGTCAAATATGACGTCTCAAGATTGACATAGATAACTGTCAAAAATGACTTCAGTTTCAATATTGACATAGATAACCATTAAATATAACGTGGCTTAAGATTGACATAGATAACTATCAAATATAACGTGTCTTAAGATTGGCATAGATGACTGTCAACAATGAGTTGAGTGTCAAGATTGAAATAAATAATAGTCAAATATTACATGAGTCTCAAAATTGACATAGCTAACTGTCAACAATGACGTGACTGTGAAGATTGATATAGATAATTGTCAAATATGACGTCTCAAGATTGACATAGATAACTGTCTAAAATGACTTTAGTTTCAATATTGACATAGATAACTATTAAATATAATGTGGCTTAAGATTGACATAGATAACTATCAAATATAACGTGTCTTAAGATTGGCATAGATGACTGTCAACAATGAGTTGAGTGTCAAGATTGAAATAATTAATAGTCAAATATTACATGAGTCTCAAAATTGACATAGCTAACTGTCAACAATGACGTGAGTGTGAAGATTGATATACATAATTGTCAAATATGACGTCTCAAGATTGACATAGATAACTGTCTAAAATGACTTTAGTTTCAATATTGACATAGATAACTATTAAATATAACGTGGCTTAAGATTGACATAGATAACTATTAAACATAACGTGGTTTAAGATTGACATAGATAACTATCAAATATATCGTGTCTTAAAATTGACATAGATGACTGTCAATAATGAGTTGAGTGTAAAGATTGAAATAAATAATTGTTAAATATTACATGAGTCTCAAAATTGACATAGCTAACTGTCAACCATGACGTGAGTGTGAAGATTGATATACATAATTGTCAAATCAAGATTGACATAGATAACTCTCTAAAATGACTTTAGTTTCAATATTGACATAGATAACTATTAAATATAATGTGGCTTAAGATTGACATAGATAACTATCAAATATAACGTGTCTTAAGATTGGCATAGATGACTGTCAACAATGAGTTGAGTGTCAAAATTGAAATAAATAATAGTCAAATATTACATGAGTCTTAAAATTGACATAGCTAACTGTCAACAATGACGTGACTGTGAAGATTAATATAGATAATTGTCAAATATGACGTCTCAAGATTGACATAGATAACTGTGAAAAATGACTTCAGTTTCAATATTGACATAGATAACTACTAAATATAACGTGGCTTAAGATTGACATAGATAACTATCAAATATAAAGTGTCTTAAGATTGACATAGATAACTGTCAACAATGAGTTGAGTGTCAAGATTGAAATAAATAATAGTTAAATATTACATGAGTCTCAAAATTGACATAGCTAACTGTCAACAATGACGTGACTGTGAAGATTGATATAGATAATTGTCAAATATGACGTCTCAAGATTGACATAGATAACTGTCAAAAATGACTTCAGTTTCAATATTGACATAGATAACCATTAAATATAACGTGGCTTAAGATTGACATAGATAACTATCAAATATAACATGTCTTAAGATTGGCATAGATGACTGTCAACAATGAGTTGAGTGTCAAGATTGAAATAAATAATTGTCAAATAATACATGAGTCTCATAATTGACATAGCTAACTGTCAACAATGACGTGACTGTGAAGATTGATATAGATAATTGTCAAATATGACGTCTCAAGATTGACATAGATAACTGTCTAAAATGACTTTAGTTTCAATATTGACATAGATAACTATTAAATATAATGTGGCTTAAGATTGACATAGATAACTATCTAATATAACGTGTCTTAAGATTGGCATAGATGACTGTCAACAATGAGTTGAGTGTCAAGATTGAAATAAATAATTGTCAAATAATACATGAGTCTCATAATTGACATAGCTAACTGTCAACAATGACGTGACTGTGAAGATTGATATAGATAATTGTCAAATATGACGTCTCAAGATTGACATAGATAACTGTCTAAAATGACTTTAGTTTCAATATTGACATAGATAACTATTAAATATAATGTGGCTTAAGATTGACATAGATAACTATCAAATATAACGTGTCTTAAGATTGGCATAGATGACTGTCAACAATGAGTTGAGTGTCAAGATTGAAATAAATAATTGTCAAATATTACATGAATCTCAAAATTGACATAGCTAACTGTCAACAATGACGTGACTGTGAAGATGGATATAGATAATTGTCAAATATGACGTCTCAAGATTGACATAGATAACTGTCAAAAATGACATCAGTTTCAATATTGTCATAGATAACTATTAAATATAACGTGGCTTAAGAATGACATAGATAACTATTAAACATAACGTGGCTTAAGATTGACATAGATAACTATCAAATATATCGTGTCTTAAAATTGACATAGATGACTTTCAACAATGAGTTGAGTGTAAAGATTGAAATAAATAATTGTTAAATATTACATGAGTCTCAAAATTGATATAGCTAACTGTCAACAATGACGTGAGTGTGAAGATTGATATACATAATTGTCAAATATGACGTCTCAAGATTGACATAGATAACTGTCAAATATCACTTCAGTTTCAATATTGACATAGATAACTATTAAATATAACGTGGTTTAAGATTGACTTAGATAACTATCAAATATAACGTGTCTTAAGATTGAAATTGATAGCTGTCAACAATGAGTTGAGTGTCAAGATTGAAATAAATAATAGTCAAATATTACATGAGTCTCAAAATTGACATAGCTAACTGTCAACAATGACGTGACTGTGAAGATTGATATAGATTATTGTCAAATATGACGTCTCAAGATTGACATAGATAACTGTCAAAAATGACTTCAGTTTCAATATTGGCAACATTGACTATTAAATATAACGTGGCTTAAGATTGACATAGATAGCTATCAAATATAACGTGTCTTAAGAATGTCATTGACAAGTCAACAATGAGTGGAGTGTCAAGATTGAAATAAATAATTGTCAAATATTACATGAGTCTCAAAATTGACATAGCTAACTATCAACAATGACGTGAGTGTAAAGATTGATATAGATAATTGTCAAATATGACGTCTCAAGATTGACATAGATAACTGTCAAAAATGACTTCAGTTTCAATATTGACAACATTGACTATTAAATATAACGTGGCTTAAGATTGACATAGATAGCTATCAAATATAACGTGTCTTAAGATTGACATTGACAAGTCAACAATGAGTGGAGTGTCAAGATTGAAATAAATAATTGTCAAATATTACATGAGTCTCAAAATTGACATAGCTAACTGTCAACAATGACGTGAGTGTGAAGATTGATATAGATAATTGTCAAATATGACGTCTCAAGATTGACATAGATAACTGTCAAAAATGACTTTAGTTTCAATATTGACAACATTGACTATTAAATGTAACGTGGCTTAAGATTGACATAGATAGCTATGAAATATAACGTGTCTTAAGATTGACATTGACAAGTCAACAATGAGTGGAGTGTCAGGATTGAAATAAATAATTGTCAAATATTACATGAGTCTCAAAATTGACATAGCTAACTGTCAACAATGACGTGAGTGTGAAAACTGATACAGATAATTGTCAAATATGACTTCTTAAGATTGACATAGATAACTGTCACAAAAAACATGATTGTTAAGATTGACATAGATAACTGTTAAAAATTATGAAGGGTAGAGGTAAGCAGCACTGTCTTAGGCCGAGGCCGCACTACGGTTTTTTCCCGTATTTTTTTCAATAACAAAATAGAATTCAATATATTCAGAAAACCGACCAACGTCAATTCTACAATTCCCTTCAAATCCAACAATCCCTTGTCATTTAAGCTAGCAGCCTATCAGTCTATGGCACATAGAGCGTTTTCAATTCCATTGTCACATCCAAATCTTAATACAGAACTGAATGAAATTATATCCATAGAAAGTAGGAATGGCTTCCCAGTCAGTCTTATACAAAATATTATCTATAAGAAACGTTACCAAAACACAATTGCTCACATTTACCCTAAAGTTTCAAATTTAAATAAAGATCCATTCACAACATTAACATATTTTGGAAAAATCACAGAAACCATAGCGCACATTCTTCGAAAACAAAATCAACAAATTAGTCGCATTTAGACTAAGTTGCAAATTATCAAATATATTATTTAACGCTAAAGATAAAATGAATCCCCTAAAGAAATCCGGAGTTTATGAAATCTCTTGTTCCGAATGCAATAGCGTATATATAGGCCAAACGGGTCTAAGTTTTGAAACGCGATAAAACGAACAAGCGTATAGATTAAATTACGATACAAGTACATTTGCCAATCATGTTAAAAATTGCAATCACAAGTTCCCCGAAATTAATAAATTGAAAATGTTACACAACTGTACAAAAGGCACCAAGCTTAATCTGTTAGAAGCGGTCGAAATTCAAAAAACACAAGGTAATCCTCTCGTTCAACTATTGAACCAGCAAAGGGATTTACCGCAATACAAATCAACACTTTTTAAATCCATGTAAATTATAATAATTGGCTATATTTTCACACTCATTGTTCCGTAGAATCTGTGTGTATGAATGCAATTTTTCTTTAGTTTGTACTCGCTTGACAATGACCCTAATAAGTCGAAACTTAAATCGTGAACTGTTTGTGTAAACAAATCAAGTTTTTGTGGTAAAAAACATAGTAATTTCGTCTTTTTATTATTAATATGGATTACCACATAGTAAAGGTCTCAACCATCTTTTATATTTTGTTATATAATTTCTAATTTTGTATTTTTCACAATAATAATTGACATAAACAAGCTTTTATTAACCTTTGTAATCGCGACGTCTGTATAGTGTTAAAATTGACATAGATCAGTGGTGCGCAAACCCTGGGTCGCGACCCCCTTAGGGGTCGATAGAGAATTTGTTCGGGTAGTCGAGTACATAAAAAATTAAGGCCTTTGGTGTGTAAGTATCAGGTAGCAATAAAACAATGAATTGGCAGTATAAACAAGTTTTAAAAAGCTCTACTTTCTATGCAGGGGTCGCGATAAAATTTTACACAAAAAGTTGGGTCACACATGAAAATAGTTTGCGCACCACTGACATAGATAACTATTAAAAATTGACTTGAGTGTACATCGATATAGATAAATTTTTGACAGTTGACGCAAGTGTCGAGATTGTCATGGATAACTGTCAAAAATGACGTGCGTGTCAAGAATGACATAGAGAACTGTCATTTTTTGACGGTTGACGCGAGTGTCGAGATTGTCATAGATAACTGTCAAAAATGACGTGCCTGTCAAGAACGACATAGGGAACTGTCAACAAAAGACATGAGTATTAAGATTGACATAAATATTTGTTAACAAGACTAGACAGACAATACTAGACAGAAAAGACTAGACGGACTAGACAGACAAAACTAGACAGATTATACTAGACAGACAAGACTAAATGAGGACAACATTTTCGAACGAAATCTTGCAACCAATTTTTGACAGTTGACGCGAGTGTCGAGATTGTCATGGATAACTGTCAAAAATGACGTGCGTGTCAATAATGACATAGAGAACTGTCATTTTTTGACAGTTGACGCGAGTGTCGAGATTGTCATAGATAACTGTCAAAAATGACGTGCCTGTCAAGAATGACACAGGGAACTCTCAACAAAAGACATGAGTATTAAGATTCACATAAATAACTGTTAACAAGAGACTAGACAGACAATAGTAGTCGAATAAAATTAGACTAGACAGACAAAACTAGACAGAAAAGACAATACGGACTAGACAGACAACACTACAGACTAGACTAGACTAAACAGACAAGACTAATTGAACAAAACATTTTCGAGCCAAATCTTGCAACCAATTTGGGAAAGAGGGAATATTATTGATTTAATGAATCGTTAATTTTTTTCAGAAGCTACAAACATGGCTCCCGTTTACAAAATCACTTATTTCAACATTAAGGCTTTGGCCGAGCCATCCCGATTCCTGCTCAAGTACGGCGGAATAGAGTTCGAAGATGAGCGCTTCGAATTCGAACAGTGGCCCAAAATAAAACCAAGTAAAGACATGTAATTTGAAATTTAACGAAACTAGTTTTAATATTATTTTAGCTATGCCTTTCGGGCAATTGCCAGTACTGACAGTTAACGGGAAGCAGTACACTCAAAGTCTTTCCATTACGCGTTTCCTCGCCAAACAGGTCAAGCTCACCGGAAAGAATGATTTGGAAGATTTGGAAATTGACGCGATAGTCGACACAGTCAATGATTTAAGGCTAAGTGAGGATCTATTAATAAATGCGTCTTAATCTACAAACGAGATTATTTAAATTGTTTTAATTTCAGAAATCGCTCAATATTCCTATGAGCAAGACGCGGCAATCAAGGAGACCCGTAAAGCGGTATTGATGAACGAAACCATTCCTTATTATATGGAACGTTTGGATAAAATCGCTAAAGAAAATAATGGATATTTGGCCTGCAAACGTTTGACTTGGGCCGATATGTATTTTATTGCTTTACTCGATTACTTCAACTATATGACCGCGATGGACCTCACCGCCAAATATCCAAATTTGGACGCCGTCAAGAAGAACGTCCACGCACTACCAGCCATCAAGCAATGGGTCGAAACTCGTCCTAAATCCGACATGTAAAACCTTTTATAATACACATTACATACAGGTTGTTCAAATTAAATTCATCCGTTTGAAAATTAAATTAATCCTTTTTGCAAACTGCATTAACCTTTTGGTAAATCAATTTCACCTTTTTACAAATCAGTCTCACCTTCTACAAATCAAATCAATCAAATTCAAATCACTTTTATATCATCATCATCAACCAACACGTTCCGTCCTCTGCTGGACATAGATCTCTTCCATAGCACTCCATCATCTTCTGTCTGTGAGTTTGCGATTGTTTTTAGGTCATCGGTCCAACGTGTCGGTGGTCTTGCTCTGCTACGCTTATCGGCTCTTGGTCTCCACTCTAATATTTTATTCGTCCATCTTTGATCCTTCATTCGACCCTCGTGGCCAACCCATCTCCATTTGAGATTTAGTTATACGCTCGATCATGTCTGTCACTTTAGTTTTCCTACGTAGGTCTTCATTGGTGGTATGGTGGTGTAGGGTTATTCCGATCTTTGATCTTTCCATTTTTCGTTGGGTTATTTTAAGTTTTCTTGCCGTATTGGCGCTTAGAGTTAAGGTTTCCGCCTCATATGTAACGACAGGCAGAATACATTGGTCATGTACTTTCCTTTTCAGACGTAACGGAATTTTGCTTTTGAAGATATGGCTGAGTTTCCCATATGTAGCCCAAGCGAGGTTGGTTTTTCTTTGCAATTCGCAGGTCTGGTTATCTCTAGATATTCTGATTTCATGACCGAGGTATATGTATTTGTAGACTAAATCTACGTTTGTGTTTCCGATATTAAAGTGTTCGCGCGGTACCAAATTAGTCATTACTTTTGTTTTCGAAAAGTTAATCTCCAATCCAGCTTTCAAGCATACGATATGAAGTTCTTCCAGCCTTAACATCTGTCTTAACTCTCCCAGGTTGTCGGTTGTGAGGACTATGTCGTCCGCAAAACGAAGGTGGTTTAGTTTTTTTCCAGCTATGTTAATGCCTCTTATTCCCAAAATTTAGCTTCTTGATGGCATCCTGTAGGACCGTTATAAATAGTTTTGGGGACATGGTATCCCCCTGTCTTACTCCTCTTCCAAATTCATGTAACTGGTGTAACAGTTAACGTTGTTTTCATGTAACTTTACAGATATTGTAGTATGCTGGTAGATGTTATAGATTAGTTCTGAGGATCTGTAGTCTGTAGTAATGCGACACTCTTTTAATGCGTCCATGATGGCGTGACTTAGCTCTACAGTATCGAAAGCTTTGTGGAAGTCCACGAATGCAAGGGTCAGTGGTCTGTTGTACTCCACTGACTTTTCGATTAGGACCTTGATGCTTTGCAAATGGTCGTTTGTTCCAAATCCAGAACGGAATCCAGCTTGTTCGTTTGGTTGGTTAAAATCTAATTTCTTCTGTAATCTTGATGTTATTACTTTTGTGAATAGTTTGTAGAGTTGGTTCAAAAGTGTTATGGGTCGGTAGTTTTGTAAGTCGGCCGTGTCCCCTTTTTTGTGGAGCAGGGTGGTAATTGCGTTGCGCCATTTTCGTGCGTCATATTCGTGTAGGCAGAGATTAAATAGTGTTCGTATTTTCTTCACCAGAAACGTGCCTCCTTGTATGCTTCTTTAACTATTTGGTCTTCGCCCGGCGATTTTTTTTTTTTTTTTCGTTTTTATAGGTCGAGCTCGATTTTTCCGATACCCATCCAGCGTGGAATGTTGCAGGAATGCTGCAGAAATGTTACATTCACAACGTTAAACATTGGAGGGAATGTTGCTGCAACATTCCTACAACATTCCTATGTCCGCCTCTCTGCAATGTTCAGAATGTTGTACGGCACATGGCAAGAACGCTGCGAGAATATTGCGAATGTTGCGCGAATATTGAATGTTGCGGGAATATTACGAACGTTGCGGGAATATTACGAACGTTGCAGGAACGTTGCGGGAATATTACGAACATTACAGGAACGTTGCGGGAATATTGCGAACGTTGCGGGTATATTGCGAACGTTGCGGGAATATTGAGAACGTTTCAGGAATATTGCGAACGTTGCAGAAACATTGCGGGAATATTACGAACATTGCAGGAACGTTGCGGGAATATTGCGAACGTTGCGTGAATATTGAGAACGTTGCGGGAATATTGCGAGCGTTGCAGAAACGTTGCGGGAATATTACAAACGTTGCGGGAATATTGCGAACTTTGCGGGTATATTGCGAACGTTGCGTGAATATTGAGAACGTTGCAGAAACGTTGCGGGAGTATTACGAACGTTGCGGGAATATTGCGAACGTTGCGGGTATATTGCGAACGTTGCAGATACATTGCGGGAATATTACGAACATTTCAGGAACGTTGCGGGAATATTGCGAACGTTGCGGGAATATTGATAACGTTGCGGAAATATTGCGAGCGTTGCAGAAACATTGCGGGAATATTACGAACATTGCATGAACGTTGCGGGAATATTGCGAACGTCGCAGGAACGTTGCGGGAATATTGCGAACGTTGCAGAAACATTGCGGAAATATTACGAACATTGCAGGAACGTTGCGGGAATATTGCGAACGTTGCGGGAATATTGAGAACGTTGCGGAAATATTGCGAGCGTTGCAGAAACGTTGCGGGAATATTACGAACATTGCATGAACGTTGCGGGAATATTGCGAACGTCGCAGGAACGTTGCGGGAATATTACGAACGTTGCAGGAACGTTGCGGGAATATTACGAACATTGCAGGAACGTTGCGGGAATATTGAGAACGTTGCGGGAATATTGCGGGCGTTGCAGAAACGTTGCGGGAATATTACGAACATTGCAGGAACTTGGCGGGAATATTGCGAACGTTGCGGGAATATTGCGAACGTTGCGGGAATATTGCGAACGTTGCGGGAATATTGAGAACGTTGCGGGAATATTGCGAACGTTGCGGGAATATTGCGAACGATGCGTGAATATTGAGATCGTTGCGGGAATATTGCGAGCGTTGCAGAAACGTTGCGGGAATATTACAAACGTTGCGGGAATATTGCGAACGTTGCGGGTATATTGCGAACGTTGCGTGAATATTGAGAACGTTGCGGGAATATTGCGATCGTTGCAGAAACGTTGCGGGAATATTACGAACGTTGCGGGAATATTGCGAACGTTGCGGGTATATTGAGAACGTTGCGTGAATATTGAGAACGTTGCGGGAATATTGCGAGCGTTGCAGAAACGTTGCGGGAATATTACGAACGTTGCGGGAATATTGCGAACGTTGCGGGTATATTGCGAACGTTGCGGGAATATTGAGAAAGTTGCGGGAATATTGCGAACGTTGCGGGAATATTGCGAACGTTGCGGGAATATTGAGAACGTTGCGGGAATATTGCGAACGTTGCGGGAATATTGCGAACGATGCGTGAATATTGAGATCGTTGCGGGAATATTGCGAGCGTTGCAGAAACGTTGCGGGAATATTACAAACGTTGCGGGAATATTGCGAACGTTGCGGGTATATTGCGAACGTTGCGTGAATATTGAGAACGTTGCGGGAATATTGTGATCGTTGCAGAAACGTTGCGGGAATATTACGAACGTTGCGGGAATATTGCGAACGTTGCGGGAATATTGAGAACGTTGCGTGAATATTGAGAACGTTGCGGGAATATTGCGAGCGTTGCAGAAACGTTGCGGGAATATTACGAACGTTGCGGGAATATTGCGAACGTTGCGGGTATATTGCGAACGTTGCGGGAATATTGAGAACGTTGCGGGAATATTGCGAACGTTGCAGAAAGATTGCGGGAATATTACGAACATTGCAGGAACGTTGCGGGAATATTGCGAACGTTGCGGGAATATTGAGAACGTTGCGGAAATATTGCGAGCGTTGCAGAAACGTTGCGGGAATATTACGAACGTTGCAGAAACGTTGCGGGAATATTACAAACATTGCAGGAACGTTGCGTGAATATTGAGAACGTTGCGGTAATATTGCGAGCGTTGCAGAAACGTTGCGGGAATATTACGAACGTTGCAGGAACGTTGCGGGAATATTTCGAACGTTGCGGGAATATTGCGAACGTTGCGGGAATATTGAGAACGTTGCGGGAATATTGCGAACGTTGCAGCAACGTTGCATGAATGTTGCAGGAATAGTGTGACTGTTGCAGGAATATTGCAGGAATATATTGAATATTGGAAAATTATATTTTTAGTTTTATTCTTCTCTTTTATTTACACCTTTCACTTTTAATGTATTTTTTTAATTTATGTACTGTTATTGTTATTCTCATCCCAAGAAATTCCGCAATTGCTTTTTTGGCTCGACTCACTCTTGTTGGAGTTTGAATAAGCCATTTCGTGTCTCTCTATATCTTTCCCGACCATTTCTCTCCGCCAATATTTTTTAAAGTCTCTGTAAAATTGTAGGACAATATAAAATACAAGTAAAAATATCTGGCAAAAATATAAAAATGTTCACTCTTAAGGAGCTTACAGACCGGCGAGGAAGTTTTGCTGCCTTGACCGGTGCGTTATCGCGGCGGACTGATTGATGTGACAACGTATGTACATGTTCAGATCAACAGGCGCGATTTCCGTCATAGCCGCGGTAGTTCAGCGTTGCATGACAAGAACGCTGCATGCGCGGTTAGTTTCTTTGCCGCTGTGTTTTGAAATGGCGATTACAGAGAAATTTATTGAGAATTTTAAAAAATATCCTATATTGCATGACCTAAGGATTCGGATCTTACACTAGGAAAAACTGCGTGCACGAATGTCGAATGAGGAAACACTGATGAAAACTATAAAAGCATAACGAAAAAGTACAAAATTTGTAAGCAAATAGGATTAGATTAGGAAGAAAATGTTAAATGTGTTTTAGGTGTTTTAGAAATTAAAAACAAATAAAAAATTATAAACTGAATCCTTCTTTGCTCAATTCAATACTAAAAATACCAGAGCTTCTTCCTCTGAGGAAATCATGACTACTATACACGTAAAAATCGCGTTTTGAAGTGGGCCCTTTGGCTGCCGCGCCGCTAGAGAATTTTTCGCTGCGGAAATTTCGCGACGCAAACGCTCCGCGCCGGTCTGAAGGAGGCTTTAAAGAAATAAACTTACCGCAGAGTAATTTCGCATCATCGTCAATTGGCTGAAACATCGTTTCTTATTCGAACGATCTTGCCAACTGAATTTTAAGGCAACGGAGCAAACCGCAGCCATATATTTTGGGTCCATCTATATTTTGGCTCCATCTAGAAATTGGGTCCATCTATCCCAATTTTAACTGGAATGTTGCAGAAATGTTGCTACAACATTCACGTTGTAATATTGCAACTGGAATGTGGCTGCAACATTCACATTGCAACTTTGCTCCTTGAATGTTCTGGAATGTTGCTGCAACATTCGGAATGTTGTGCTGGCTTCGGAACATTGCTGCAACATTCCTGCAACATGCGACGCTGTCTGGGTAGTGATGTTTAGAAGCTCTTCGGATCCTTGGTTGACGATGTTTTCTTGTGGTGTTGTTATTTCCAAATTTTCTACTTGAGGGCTTTTATTTTCGTGGTAGAACTCTTCTACCGTGCGCAGTATTTCCTCTCTGTTCGTTGTGTTATTCCCTTGCATGTTCTTTAGTTTTGTTATTTCTTTCCTTCCTTCACCAATGTTGCGTAACACCTTCATGCTTTTGTTCTGCTCTGATGTTTGTTGGATTTTCTCGCTACGATATCTTCTGGTGTCCCGCTTGGTGGTTTTGGAGATTTTCTTATTTATTTCTTTTAGGTCCTCCCTTAGTTGAGTTATTCTGACTTATTTCGTTTCGTTTAGCCATTAAGTTTTTGTCATCTTGGTGGATTCTTTCTTCTTTTCTGGATTTAGGGCAGTTGGTATCTTGACTTTTTTGCATAGCTTCACTTATTGCGGCATTTAGATTTTCTATGTTTCTTTCTGAGTGATCGTTATTTATTAATGTATCGGCAATGTCCGTTTAGCTAGGTCCACACTGGGCAACAAATTGTTGGCAACATGTTGTCAACACAATGTTGACAACATGTTGCTGTAAACAAGCAACATGTTGATGGATACTCGTCAACATTTTGCGGGATACATCAAAGAAATTTGTTGCTTGTATCCGTGTATCCCGTTTTATACGGGTAACATCGCTCTTATATGGGTAACATCGCTCAGTATGGAAAGTGTTAACAACATTTTGCGTGAATGCCAGTGGTTGAGGTTTCATTTGCGCAGGTTAGCTACCTACTTCGTTTTTGTTATAATAATATTCATTAATTCTTAATTATAATTATAGTTTATAACTAAAAAAAGTGATGGAGAATAGTGGTGGTGAAGAATTTAAATATTCCTGGACCAAACAAAAAAGTACAGAACTGATATAAATGCAGCTATCACAACATAAGCAGCACAAACACCAGCAGATTTCACGTCCATATTCAACATTTGACTGGTTGTGGTGTGGACGCACAACATCACATACAACATGTATCCAGATACAATTGAAGCAACTTCTTGTTACCATGTCAAAGTGTTGGCAACATGTTGCCACCAATTTGTTGCCTAGTGTGGGCATACCATTTGAAATCTATCTATGTCCAGTGGGGGTGCCAATGCTCGATTGGTCGTTGTCTTTGTAAGTTTGTACCTTTCTTTTCCCAGGTCTATTTGGATTTTACTTCTTACCATTTTGTGGTCACTTCCCGTTCTACAGTTGTTGGGTACCGTTACGATTTTGCCTATTTGTTTATTATAGGAGATTATAATAGTATATTGCGTAACAAGAGTTGTAAGAAGCATATTATGTACGAGCGGAACAGATACGCACGACCCGCGTAGCGGGGAGTTCGTAATTCCGCGAGTAGGTAATAGGCCTTACAACTGGAGTCATATACTATACTTTATCTACGACCACACTAATTTGTTCCTGTTTGATAAGAAGAATACATTTGATGTATCAAATTTATTTCTTATTGGGTACATTATTTAACATTATAATAAACAAACCATTTTCATTTTCACTAGACATTATTTAATTTGATCGAATTGAAAAGAAATACATTCATAATGGTTACATACCTTATTATCCAGTACTTGTAGTTTTCGTTAGATTTAAAAGTGAAAAAACGAAATGCATGATAGCTTCGATGCGAATGATGTGACATTTTATGATTGTTTGAAAATCACCGAGTACTATATTTAACAATCGTATCAACTCAACGTGCAGCTCTTAACCAATTAACGAATCGTAAACCAAACGCACTAGTGTCTTATCAATCATAACATATCGCACCTCCAACAAAAAAGTGACACAAGTGCGAAATGGCGGATGAAAAATCGCCATTTTTGAAACTGAAAATTGGGTATCAAGGATGTTGGGTATCTTGAAGTCGATTTTTGGTTTAATTCAATTTTCGTCCGCCAGAAAGCGAAAATGACTTTTGTCATCTGAGCAGATTTTCAACAGAAAGATGGCAGATAAACAGTTGTTCTCAGAAATCAGTAATAATATAAACAGTTGTTCTCAGAACAACTGTTTATCTGTCATCTTTCTGTTGAAAATCTGAGTAGGGAAAGATGATATGTTCTAAATCCTCCTCCTCCTCAAACCTCCTCTGACCTTGACCCCTAACCTAACCTTGACCTTGACCCCTAACCTTGACCTTGGAACTTCCGGTTCCGACTTCCGGTTTCGACTTCCGGTTTCTGGTTTCGACTTCCGGTTTCAACTTCCTGTTTCCGGTTTCGACTTCCGGCCGCCATTTTCGGAACTTCCAGATGCGCGGGAAAATTAAAAAAAATAGACGCGAGGCGGGGAAATTCAAAATTAGATCCTGTTGAGACAAATGAGGTGTGAAGTTGGTTGCATACATCAACGGGACTAAACACATGAGACTAGACAGACGAGGCTAGAGCCATGGGACTAAATACATGAGACTAGATAGACGAGGCTAGATACATGGGACTAGATTCATGAAACTAGATACATGGAGCCAGACAGATGAAGCTAAATACATGAGACTAGACAGACGGGGCTAGATACATGAGACTAGATAGACGGGGCTAGATACATGAGGCTAGACTAGACGGACTAGACTAAACTATTTTAAACCATTTGATGAGAAAAATGAAATCTGGTGTCAGAACGGCTCTAGCATGTGCCTTAAGCGAGATACCGCCCGACCGCCTACCCCACAGTTGATGACGTCATCCGCCGCGGCAGATATTGCTAAACTAATTACCTCGATGCTGATTGGCTGATTAACGAATAAATAATTACAGTTGACCTTTTCCATCAATTTATATGTAATGGACAAGACTGGACAGACAAGACTAGACAGACAAGACTAGACGAGACTAGTTAGATGAAGCTAGACAGATGGGGGCTAAATACATGAGATTAGACAGACCAAGCTAAATACATGAAACTAGATTAGACTGAACTAAAATATATAAGGGATTGTTTAATTTAAATAAAATATATTTTCAATTGTTTTTCTTATAATTGTTAATAATGTTTATATTATTACTTTCATTTTGTTATCTACGTTTTATTTTGATTTACGGCTTGTTGATTAGACGCAACCGGATGTTTGTCAGTCATAACACCAGGCAAGAATAGAGGGACTAGACTAGATTAGACAGACAGACAAGCGGAGAAAATTCAAAATGAGTTGCGGATGGGTAGCGGACAATCCTGTATGCATACATAATTGATTGCAAACATATTACGGATTGATTTAAATGAGATTATTGGTTTTAGGCCGGACAAGATCGTACAATACCGAACAAGGTCGAACAAGGACGGACAAGACTATACAGACCTTATATTTATCCGAATAATTTCCTATGAGTAAGCGAAATTTCTTATACTTGTCTGTGAACCAGATCGTATTAATGTTTTTCATTTATATAAATACCAAAGAGTTCAATTCTGGCATCCACTATTCATCTACTTGCATCCACTTTTCATTTACTTGCATCCACTTTTCATCTACTTGCATCCACTTTTCATCACGCCAAACAGGGTGTGAGGTCTATGTGACCCCACGCCAAACAGGGTGTGAGGTCTATGTGACCCCACGCTAAACAGGGTGTGAGGTCTATGTGACCCCACGCCAAACAGGGTGTGAGGTCTATGTGACCCCACGCTAAACAGGGTGTGAGGTCTATGTGACCCCACGCCAAACAGGGTGTGAGGTCTATGTGACCTCACGCTAAACAGGGTGTGAGGTCTATGTAACCCCACGCTAAACTCCGTCCACTTTCCGTCCACCCCATCCACTTTCCGTCCCCTTTTCATTCTTTCAGCTTTTATCTCATTGGGTTAGTTGGGTTAGCATTGGGTTAGGTTAGCATTAGGTTAGGTTACGGGAGGTTGGCAATGAAGTGCGTTTCATTCAACAGGATCTAATTTTGAATTTCCCCGCCTCGCGTCAATTTTTTTTAATTTTCCCGCGCATCTGGAAGTTCCGAAAATGGCGGCCGGAAGTCGAAACCGGAAACAGGAAGTTGAAACCGGAAGTCGAAACCGGAAACCAGAAGTCGAAACCGGAAGTCGAAACCGGAAGTTCCAAGGTCAAGGTTAGGGGTCAAGGTCAAAGTTAGGTTAGGGGTCAAGGTCAGAGGAGGTTTGAGGAGGAGGAGGATTTAGAACATATCATCTTTCCCTACTAATCTGCTCAGATGAAAAAAGACACTTCCGCTTTCTGGCGGACGATAATTGGATTAAACCAAAAATCGACTTCATAATACTAAAAACAACATCCTAGATACCCAATTTTCAGTTTAAAAAATGGCGATTTTTCATCCGCCATTTCGCACTTGTCTCACTTTTCTGTTGGAGGTGCGATATGTTATGATTGATAACACACTAGTGCGTTTGGTTACGATTTGAGAGCTGCAGTAATTCGCACTTGTGTCACTTTTCTGTTGGATGTGCGATATCATTAATCGGGGACTGTTACATACGTGTGTGTTACGATGCATTTACATAGTCCACGAACTGTATAATAATGGGCATTTACAATAGCAGTGGTCGTAGATAAAATCAATTTTGTTGCGAGTTACTATCCATATACTATCCATTTGGTAGAGATTGTTTTGAGAAGAGAAAGTGCACCCTCGTTTCATGGCGAGCAGTTCTTCCCTTTGATCCGAAGTTTCCCAGACATGTCTGATTTGTTTTAATACCGGTTTTAGCTTTATAATCGTCGCATACTATGATGAACTGGGTTTTCGTGTCCCCCAGACATATTATATCTTCGTGGAATATGTCCACTTCTTTGTCTGTGTGGGGTGACGTCGGAGGTTTAGTATTAAGAAAGCTACTCTTGTTGAGAATTTCTTGACTGATAGAATGTCGTGATAGCGTATGTGGATTAGAAAGCCAACTCCTCCTTATGATTTGTCGGGTTCTCCAGCATAGTAAAGGAGATGTCCAGATTTTCGTTTTAATAGATTAGTCCTTCTGACTTCACCGCGGCCGATAACGTCCCACCTAATTTTCTCCACTTCAGTCTCCAGTTCGATCAGGCTGTTTTCGTGTTCTTGTTTTATAGGTTCCGATTCCTAAATTTTGTTGTTTACTTCTCTTTATAGCTTTGCGTCGTTTAGTTATAATCTTAGACGATGAAAGCGAATCTTTGCCTCCCCCATGTACCTCGAGGCAGACCTTTTTCAAGGTATGGGATTTTAGGCTAGGTGCCACATA
The DNA here is from genome assembly GCA_944588485.1 of Phosphuga atrata. Taxonomy (NCBI): domain Eukaryota; kingdom Metazoa; phylum Arthropoda; class Insecta; order Coleoptera; family Silphidae; genus Phosphuga; species Phosphuga atrata. The sequence goes on along the minus strand of OX155903.1, from coordinate 49,853,263 downwards.
GGGATTGCAATCCGGTGTCATTTTCACTCCGGCCGAATCTGGCTGAATTTCCACGATGCGTCCGGATCTGGTCGCCTATAACGCGGACCTATGTTTTAGAGTTGATCCGTCCCTGTCTTATTTTTAAAAACAGTAACAGCTGTTTCAGACAAACTGTTTCAGATTTCCTAAATTTGGTGTTTTTGGAGAAATTCGAGGTTATTAGATTTTTATAATTCCTGCAAATAGTCTCACAGTAGAGAAAATAGAGAGAGTCTACGAATGTTTATTCGTCAAATCTTAACCTCGTCTTTATTACATTAAATTGAAAAATGCACTTTGTTTTTTACCACACTTATATTATGTAACAATGTTATATAACTTATTATTCACAGTTATATAAATTTCTACACATATCACGACTCGAGTTTCGACGTTTGACGGTCATTTTCAAGTGACTTAACAAATTGATGAGGTTGAATATATATACCCTTATAGTTTTGGTAGGGTGGGGGGGCGGTGTTTATCCGAAGATGAGGACTTGAGATTGGATGTTTGAGATTGGGTGAGATTAAAAAGTTGGGAAAAGATTAGGTCAGTTTGCTCTTTTAGGAGATTAACTGAGGGATTACGGTTTTTTTTGAAAATTTCTAGGAGACTCTAGGAGATTTAGTTTCGGGCCTTTGTTGCAATTATGACATATTTTGGCAAAACAAGCGAACACATCGCAAATGTCCTTCGAAAGCAAAATCTTCAAGTAGCATTTAAACCCTCCTCTAAGTTGTCCAACATATTGTTTAATGCCAAAGACAAAATCGATCCCATTAAAAAATCCGGCGTATACGAAATTCATAGTTCCGAATGCGTGTACATAGGGCAGACAGGACGAAGTTTTTCAACACGGTTTTCAGAACATTCTCGCGCTTTTCGTCTGAAAAAAGACACTAGTTCTTTTTCAAACCATTGTCTCGAATGCAATCATAAATTCCCAGAAATAGATAATCTAAAAATCTTGCATAATTGCAACAAAGGCCCGAAACTAAATCTCCTAGAGTCATTAGAAATTTTCAAAAAAACCCGTAATCCCTCAGTTAAGCTCCTAAACGAGCAAACTGACCTAATCTTTTCCCAACTTTTTAATCTCACCCAATCTCAAACAGATAAGTCCTCATCTTCGGACAAACACCGCCCCCCCCCCCCCACCACACCAAAACTATAAGGGTATATATTCAACCTCAGCAATTTGTAAAGGCACTTGAAAATGACCGTCAAACGTCAAAACTCGAGTCGTGATATGTGTAGAAATTTATATAACTGTGAATAATAAGTTATATAACATTGTTACATAATATAAGTGTGGTAAAAAACAAAGTGCATTTTTCAATTCAATGTAAGTATGGATTACCACGTACTAACTGTCGCAACCATCCTATTCGTCTTTATAAATCTATCGCTGCCTTATTTTTTAAAATATTTACGAAACGGTTTCAGATTTTCAAAATTTGGACTTTCTCGAAAAATTTGTGGTTTTTAGATTTCCATAATTCTTCTAAATGGTCGCGCAGTGAGGAAAATAGTGATAGTCTACAAATGTTAATTATGTAAAATCTCAACCTCATCTTCATTGATCTGGCACTGCCTTATTTTTCAAAATATTAACAAAACGGCTTCAGATTTTCAAAATTTTGACTTTTTGGAGAAATTCTTGCTTTTTAGATTTCCAAAATTCCTCCAAATCGTCACAGAGTAAAGAAACTAGTGAGAGTCTACACATGTTAATTTTGTAAAATCTCAACCTCATCTTCATTGATCTGTGGCTGTCTTATTTTACTATAGTCCATTTTTTAAGAATGCAGTACAGGGAAGATAGGGCTTATTTGACCTTGTTCTCTGATTGGCTTAAATCGAGGAGAAGTTCACACCAACCATATTTACTTCTCCATCTCAACCTCTTTTCTCTCTTTCTTTTCACATACATTTGCATCTGTTAGTTGTCAATGGCTGCTGTGTCAATTCACAATTATCATCTGATCTGTTTGTATCATTAATTTTTTGCGTTATTGTTGCCATTTGGAGTATTTAATCAATAATAATAAGATATTCAATGAAACCATTAATAAATTTCCAGTTTTATATTTAAGTAACTATATTTGAATTTAGCGCCAAATTTTGTAACTAGATTGAACATTTGTCAGTGTAAATCAGGTTTCTAGTTACTGCATTCTTAAAAAAAAATGAACTATAAATATTAACAAAACGGTTTTAGGTTATCAAAATGAGGACTTTTTGGAGTAATTTGTGGTTCTTATTCTTGTGGCCGCACCCACCTGGGGACTTTAAAAATTCGCCATGATAAGGTGTTAAAGTCGTAATCTTCCACGCTGACTAGTAGAGTTGGAAGATGGGTAGGAATTGGTGCCATGGCTATTGGATTCACATGGAATCGGAGAATGTGCCGTATGCTACTAAGATTGTAAAATGTTGATCATGATAATATGAGATGGAAGTAATGTGCGTTGTTGATCATCAGACTGTTAAATGTCGCGTTGCGCCTATGCAAATCGAATTGAATCTTGTGGAGATATTTGCTTAAAAACTTATCACATTTTGGATGATCCAGGACATTTAAATGTAAATTTTGTTCATTATTTTTTGATTCGATCAATTCAGACAGACAAAGGAAGAGATTAAACTTAAGCATGAAAATAAAAAGTTAGTTAGAGTGTTAGAATCCTTTTGTGGTTTTATAAAAATTGTGTTGAAATTGAGATAATTTCAATTAGTTTCGATTTAGATTACATTCATTTTAAAATGTTTACCGAATGAGTTTACATTTAGTACAAATTTATAAGCGGATTGCCCCCCACTACTCGTGATTTTGGGTACAAATACGAAGAATATCAAGGCTTGGTTCAGTTCACCACATCACACTAGCTGTAGTGCAGGAAATTGTTTTTCCTAACCAACCAGACTTTTCGGTAAGAATTCTCACGAATAAACGATCTAATACACTTGATCTACCTAATCTAATTTGTTGTTTTCTGTGGAGTTTTCTATTACAACGTTTAAACCTTTTGTGGTTTCCTGCTGATGAAGAAAAAACATGCACGTGTTCATGTTTACTCATATTATTATATAACTTTTTTAGTCCAAGAAGTTAACAACATAGATATTCGAACCGATTCTGTAAGAGAAAATTTAATTGAAAAATAACTAAATAGATCACTGTCAATTATATGACGTAAGTCTCAAGATTGACATAAATAACTCTCATATATGACATCCCTCAAAATTAACATAGATAACTACGTCCAAAATGAACCAATTGTCCAAAATGACTTGAGTCTCAAGATTGACATAGATAACGTGTCTCAAGATTGACATAGATTACTATCAAATATAACGTGGCTCAAGATTGACATAGACAACTGTCAACAATGACTTAAGTTTCAAGATTGAAATAAATAATTGTTAAATATTACATGAGTCTCAAGATTGACAGCTAACTTTCAACAATGACGTGAGTGTAAAAATTGCTATAGATAATTGTAAAATATGACGTGTCTCAAGATTGACATAGATAACTGTCAAAAATGACTTGAGGATCTAGATTGACATAGATAACGTGTCCCAAGATTGACATAGATAACTATCAAATATAACGTGGCTCAAGATTGACATAGACAACTGTCAACAATGACTTAAGTGTCACGATTGAAATAAATAATTGTCAAATATTACATTACGAGTTTCAAGATTTTCAGCCAACTTTCAACAATGACGTGAGTGTGAAGATTGATATAAATCAGGGGTGGCGAACCTTTTTCCATTTTTTTTTAATTTTCACATTTTGAAATGCTAACGTGCCAAGTCAACTTTATATGTGCCAAGTCAATGTTATAGTGAAAATAAGCCTGATGATAGAAAACTGTATGAGCCTGTATATAACGCGTCCTATATTTTCCACCTTCGATGCACAAAATGAGATTTTTCAATTTTTTTTTTAGAAAAAGTAAAATTTAAGCTGCGTGAGAAATAGTTCGCGTGCCGATAAAAAATTTCTACGTGTCAGCTGTGACACGCGTGCCATAGGTTCGCAACCAATGATGGGTGTCAAACCTTTTTATCATCGTGCCAATTTAAACATTTTGAAACACTAACGTGCAGGTAATTTTTGCAATAAATAAAAACAAAACATCTATGATAGACGACTCAAATCTTAAACCTTAGATATTGCATAAAAGTAGATTCACAACAAATAATGGGGAAAATTGAGTCGCACAAACAGCTGTGGTTCATCTTCAGTCAATTGACTTATATTTATAGAAGTGGTACTTTCTATACAAAAATTCTCTCGCGTGCCAATACATTTTTTCTTCGTGTCAGTTATGACACGTGTGCCATAGGTTCGCCATCGCTGGTCTAGACTATATGGTCCAGACTAAATGGACAAGACTAAATAGTCAAGACTAAATGGCCAATTCTGTATGGTCAAGACTAAATGCTCTAGACTGAGTGGTCTAGACTATATGGTCTAGACTAAATAGACAAGACTAAATGGTCAAAACTAAATGCGCAAAAGTAGGTTGACAAAAATTAATGGGCAAATTGAGGTGCACAAACAGCTGTGGTTAATCTTCAGTCAATTGACTTTGATTTAAAGAAGTCGGACTTTCTATACAAAAATTCTCCCGCGTGCCTATTAATGTTTTCTTTGTGTCAGTTATAACAGTTACGATATAGATAATTGGCAAATATGACGTGTCTTAAGATTGACATAGATAACTGTCAAAAATGACGTGGCTTCGATTAACATAGCTAACTATCAAAAAAAGACGTTACAATTCATTTTGCTGTATTTTTCCTAAAAAAAAATATAAACAAGGTTGTTTAGCAAAAGTGATGATAATGAAACTCGTGTTATAATATGAACTTCGACCCACACGATATTTTATTACACAAGTAAGCAGATAAAAATAACTAAGTTATCTTTAAATTGATGTGCTAATGGTAGTACCTCTAAAATTAAGCTTGAAATTCCAGTTTAAATAAATAAGTCCGTTTTAAAATTATTATAAGCTATTTCATTTTTATTGCACATTTCTTTAAATGCTTTTTAGACTCAACATTTTTAGTCTCTTTTTGTCAGTTTAACTGACAAAAAGTGATTAAAAATCTTGAGCCTAAAATGACCTAGATATCTAGGTCAATAACTGACAAAAAGACGTAAGTCTACGAAGAGATAATTGTCAAAAATGACGTGCGTGTCAAGATTGACATAGTTAACAGTCAACAAAAGACGTGAGTGTGAAGATTGTCATAAATAACTGTCAATAAAATTGTCGTGACTCTTAACACATTGCAGTCCATTGCCTTTTAATACGTTTTTTTAATTTAAAATTTATTAGCCGACGACGTAGTAGTACGTCAATTTATAATCAAAGTATAGGAGCCGTTTACGTACTAATTCTGTCTTTTTTCGAAAATAAGACACTGTCTTACTCTCTATTTAGGTCCAAAATACGTGCTAGGGCTTGTTTTCGAGCGAGGGCTTATATTCCAAAAAGTCGATTTATATATTTTTGTTTAGTATTCATTTGTTTTAAATGTATTAAAACAGTTATGTCATCATTACAGACATTGTTATCTTCTTCTGGAACATCGTCAAAAATTATCAAGTTATGAATTCCATTCTGATTCATTTCCTGTCTTCGAAAATACTATTATAAGTACACCAGATAAACTGCTTGATAAAGTCCCAATCGAGGTGTATTATAGTCCACCCTACCTACATCTGTGAATATCGACGCCGATAAATGCCAACGTGCACGTCACATACTATACGACCAATGGTGATACGTTTCGCAATTTTGAATTTCGCTCGCATATTTTGGACTTTTGATTTAAATTTTTGGAATTAAATACATACTAAATGAGAAAATAATTGTATAGATGTAATGTCAGATCATAAAGTATCGGGGATAAAAAAATCATGTAAATTTAAATTAGTTACATATTCCCTATTGCTTGGATGCAGCAGGCTTTTTCACTTTCAAGGACATAAATTCCCGAAACGCGTTCAATCTCGTCTTTTTTATCTTTAGTGATGATAAATGGTGATATTTTCTTGTCATCTAGACGAATCGCCAAAATACAGGTAACACGTGCACTATCGTAGCCGGTAGAAAGAACGTAAATTGACGAGAGGATGCCATGTGGTGAACCGTCGTTTGAGTTCCTTGGCTTAGAAATATCGCGGTCTCATAGCATAGCAATCATGTTGGAGAGTTGGTATTTCGAAAAGTCGATGCCATCAGCAAGAAGCTTAAATGCATTTACCCCCCCCCCCCCCCCCCCATTTCCTTGGTCCACCAGTTGAGACATGTTGTCGTGAAGAAAGCCGGCTGAAGCACTTATACTAAAAAACTACATCTAGGATCTTGGAACGAGCCTTGCGGCACTGAAGAATTTTCCGAAAAAAATCTAATTTCGAAAAGTCGATGCCATCAGCAAAAAGCTTAAATGCAAGTGCACGTTTAACAACTTCTTTGCCTTACAGCTTAAACATTGTTTTTGATCTCCTTAGAGACAGTTCAAGTCGTTGAAGAAAGTTATCTACCAAGAGTGACGATGCTTTAAATTCTTCTGTGGATATATCAAATTCAATTGCCATTTCAGGGCCAATTTTTTGAATATCAGCCCTGCGCACAACCAAATCCTTTGCTCTCCTGTCAGCAATCCATTCCCATATGCATTCTTCTAACTCAGAAAAGAACGGCTGCCGACCTGATCCAACTCTGCGTTTTTTCCCATTTCTTTGGTTCACCAGTTGACACAGGTTATCGTAAAGAAAGCCGGCTGATGCACTTTTGGCAGTTTTCAGTTTTCTTTCTTTGAAGGAAGCCGACTGCAGGACTTTCGGCAGTTTTAGGTTTCCCCCTCGAATCGTTAGAAGGAAAAGAATTGGAAAATCGGTTTAGTTTTCGGGGATTTTGAGATACCTTCGTTTTGAAAAGTTTGAAACAGATATCTTTTGTTTTGTGTAATCTTTAGAGTTTCTCCTCGATTTTCGGGAAAACTATTATTTAGGGCCCAGACTATGGGAAATGAAGAAGTTTGGAGATTTTCGAAAATCTCTACTCATACTTTGGATCAGACCATGAGGAGCAGACTGCGAAAATTTTGTACCAAATTAAGGAAAGCAAAGTTTTTACTAAATTTTCAGAAATATTTCGTTATGTAGATTATGGACCACACCTTCGGAAACTGTAAAAGTTATTGAAACAGTTTTCCCTAGATTTTTGGAAAAATTGATGATGGATTGGACGAATGATTGGACGATGAGGAACAGAATAAATTTTCGGAAATTCCTTAAAAAAACTACAGCTACAAGGCATGTGTAAGACCCGTAATGACATACACAGCAGAAACACGAGCCGACACAGCCGAGACCAAAAGGATGACACGCACCAATAAAATGAGAGTACTAAGAGCATTAACGTGGTCACAGTGGTGTAGTGGTGAATGCATCCACTCGCTATACCTGAGATCCCGGGTTCAATCCCCGGACAAACCGTGAAATTTTTACCACGTGGCCACCTCGTGGAAAGCAATGGCAAACTACCACGAGTAATTCTGCCTAGAAAACCCTCTCAAATAGTGCCGTTCGGAACCGGCGATAAACTGCTAGGTCCCGCATATTAGTAGATGATGCGTTCCACAAGTATGCGCGAGAGGTCGCCTACGCTAGTACGGCATCAGAATGATGTAAGAGCAATAACGGGAAACACACTCAAAGACCAAAGAAGGAGTAAAGAAATTTGGGAGAATGCGAGACAGAAGACTTGGTGAGGTGGACACGTGTGCGAAGGCGCTTCTGGAATGAACACATCTAGGATGGAAGATCACAGACTAGCAAAAATCGCGCGAGACGGAAAACCAACATCATGTCGACCACCACGACGACCACCAAAGAGATGGAGGGACAGCTGGTTGTCAAAATCTCAAGAGCATGTACAATGCAGATGGGGGAAAAAACAAGCCTTTAGACTTCCGGAAAGAAGAAGAAGAAGAAGATACTTGGGCAAATTTTTGAATATCAGCCCTGCGCACGACCAAAGCCATTGATCTCCTGTCAGCAATCCATTCCCAAATGCATTCTTCCAACTCAGAAAATAACGGCTGCCGACCTGATCCAATCCTGCGTTTTTAGGGTTCCGTACCGAAAACGGAACCCTTATAGGATCACTTTTTTGTCCGTCTGTCTGTCTGTCTGTCAAGAGCATTTTTCTCAGGAACGCGTAGAGGTAACAAGTTGAAATTTGTATCAAATACTCGGGTCTGCGGTCTCTTTCAGCTGTGAAAAAATCAAACTTATAAGTCAACGCGATCAAAATATATGACCGTTTATGTCGCATATTTTGCTATTTCACAAGGGAATCAAAACCTATAGGGTACTTCCCGTTGACCTAGAATCATGAAATTTGGCAAGAAGCGGTGTCTTACAGCACATGTAAAGGGAAAAATCTGAAAACCGTAAGTATGTAGTTTAATTATAAGAAAAATGCGAATTTACTATTAGAAACTTATGAAAATACACTAATGTGTTGCGTGGTATTGTCAGGCACCAGAAGCACATGGGTTGCATACAGTTAAGTCCTCCTAAAGATACCTTACTTACAAGTTTGTACGGAACCCTCGGTGCGCGAGTCACAACTCGCACTTGGCCGGTTTTTTTTCCCATTTCTTTGGTCCACCAGTTGACACAGTTTATTGTGAAGAAAGCCGGCTGAAGCACTTATACTAAAAAACTATAGCTAGGATCTTGGAACGAGCCTTGCGGCACTGAAAAATCGCTTTCCCAAAAAATCGCTTTTTGCCAGGCGTTTTGGAAAGCAAATCGCGAAACTAGGAAGGAAATTAGCTTAAAAAGATAAAGTGTAAAATCAATAGAAGACCAAACATGGAGGCACTCAAAGATCCAAAACTATAAGAGAAATGAAGGACGAAGCTCAACACTGAACTTAAAAAGACCTGTTCGTCAGAAGAGCAAACGGTGGAGGCCGTAGGTGATCAACTTAAATATTTCAACTTAATTCAACTTAAATATTTAAAAATAGCCAAGAAACATTGAAACCATCAAAGACAGATAAAGGAAAGCATTGGAAATCATGAATTTAATTGATAAACGAAGGAAATACAATATTGTGGAACAGCAAAGCTGTGCTGATGAGAGATAAATCTCGAAACGCGTCCACAGATGGGCTATCCACTCAAGGTATCGGAAAGACATGATCTTAAAAACAATGTTATTTTTATGGTTTTTGTTGAGTGCCACGAAGGTGAACTGAAAGCTATAGAATAACTGACAAATTTCATACGAGATTTGTTTTTGGTAGTCCTAAAAAGACTCGTTAGTATTATAGAGCTCCGGAAAGGTTGAGTATATTTATATATTCAAGCTTTGTTCCGTCTTTATTAAGTTTATAATGAGCGGAACTCAAACGTATATTTATATATTCAAGCATAAAAAAAGTATATTTATATATTCAAGCTTTGTTCCGTCTTTATTATGTTTATAATGAACGGAGATCAAACTTAAGAAGAAATATTAGAAAAGCCAAAGAAAAATGGATGGAAGAAAGATGCCAAGAACTTGAAGAACTACAAGACAAACACGATCTGTCCAACATCCACAAAAAGGTGAAAGAAGTAGCTGGATATACCAGAAGCCACCTACCATCCAGATTAGTAAATGAGGACAACCAACTTCTGACAAATAAAGAAGAAATGAAAGAAGAGTGGATATGGAAACAAGAGTGGACATATCCTTAGAAATACAAAATATAGCCTTCTAAAATTAATAATGGAGGGCAAAATAGAAGGGCGCCGTGGTCCAAGAAGAAGGAAGTGCTCCTGGTTAACACCTAACCACCTGATATACGTCTCACAGACCCAAAGTAGCAGTAATTTTCACACCTGAGACGTATGGCAGGTGGTTAAGGGTTAAAGAACATACGAGACTGGACTGGTCTGAATTCCCACTCATTGTTCAGAGCGCCACAAGACAGAGCGGAATTTGCCATGATTGTTGCCAACCTTCAGTAATGGAGAAGACACCTAAAGAAGAAGAGGGAAGGAAATTAGTGTTTGGGAATTGCTGACGTACGGATTTGAGATTTGGATCCTGATAAAAAAAATCCTCGGAAAAACAGGAATTTGGATATATAATACAGGAATAGCTCCTAGCAGTATTTTGAACTGGAAAATAGCAACTTTTCCGATTTTAATATCAAACTTCTGTTGTAATTTTCTAATTTTGTATTTTTCACAATAATAATTGTAATACTAATCTTTGTAACTTAACATTTGCAATCGGCGTCGTCTGTATAGTGTTAAGACTGACATAGATAACTATTAAAAATGACGTGTGTGCAGATTGATATAGATAACTGTCAAAATGACGTGAGTATCAAGATTGATATAGATAACTGTCAAAAATGACGTGTGTCAAGATTGATATAGATATCTGTCAAAAATGACGTGGTGTGCAGATTGATACAGATAACTGTCAAAAATCACGTGAGTGTCAAGATTGATATAGATAACTGTCAAAAATGATGTGAGTGTCAAGATTGATATAGATAACTGTCAAAAATGACGTGAGTGTCAAGATTGATATAGATAACTGTCAAAAATGATGTTAGTATGCAGATTGATATAGATAACTGTCAAATATGACGTGAGTGTCAAGATTGAGATAGGGAACTGTCAACAAAAGACGAGTGTTAAGATTGACATAAATAACTGTTAAGAAGAGACTAGACAGACAAGACTAGCCGTATAAAATTAGACTAGACAAAACTAGACAGAAAAGACTAGACGGACTAGACAGACATAACTAGACAGACTAGACTAGACAGACATGTCTAATTGAGGACAACATTTTCAAACCAAATCTTGCAACCAATTTGGGAAAGAGGGAATATTATTGATTTAATTAATCGTTCATTTTTTTCTAGAGACTACAAACATGGCCCCCGTTTACAAAATCACTTATTTCAACATCAAGGCTTTGGCCGAGCCGTCCCGATTCCTGCTCAACTACGGCGGAATAGAATTCGAAGATGAACGCTTCGAATTCGAACAGTGGCCCAAAATAAAACCAAGTAAATAGACATGTAATTTGGAATGAAACGAAACTAGTTTTAATATTATTTTAGCCATGCCTTTCGGGCAATTGCCAGTATTGACAGTTAACGGGAAACAGTACTCTCAAAGCATGGCCATTGCGCGTTTCATCGCCAAACAGGTCAAACTCAACGGAAAGGATGATTTGGAAGATTTGGAAATTGACGGGATGGTCGACACAGTCAATGATTTAAGATTAGGTGAGGATCTATTAATAAATTCGTCTTAACTTTAGAACAATTAATTTCAGAAATCTCTGAATATTCCTATGAGGAAGACGCGGCGACCAAGGAGAGACGTAAAGCGCCGTTGATGAACGAGACCATTCCTTATTACATGGAACGTTTGGATAAAATCGCAAAAGAAAATAATGGATATTTGGCCTGCAAACGTTTGACTTGGGCCGATATGTATTTTGTTGCTTTACTCGATTACATGAACTATATGACCAAGATGGACCTCACCGCCAAATATCCAGAATTGGACGCCCTCAAGAAGAACATCCTCGCACTACCAGCCATCAAGCAATGGATCGAAACTCGTCCTAAAACCGACATGTAAAACCTTTTATAATACACATTATACACAAGGTTTTTCAAACTAAATTCATCCCTTTACAAATTAAATTAATCCTTTTTGCAAATTACATTAATCTTTTGGCAAATCACCTTCTACAAATTATAGCAACAACATATATATATATATATATATATATATATATATATATATATATATATATATATATATATATATATATATATATATATATATATATATATATATATTTATATGTATATATATATATATTAAAAAGAAAAGTCGACATGGATCCATACATCATTATCTAATGGTGCTAGAGTCCTGTGTAGGACCTGGGACCTCCACCCACAGCCTACACTTGTGCTTGGTGTCTTCATCTTAGACACAAGTGTAGGAAGCCCTTACATGTATCCCTACAGTGTAGGCTAGCTCTGCACCCCTAATGGTGCTACAGTGCTTTGTAGGACCTGGGACCTCCACCCACAGTCTACACTTGTGCTTGGTGTCTTCATCTTAGACACAAGTGTAGGAAGCCCTACATGTGTCCTTAGAGTGTAGGATAGCTCCTTACAGTGTAGGATAGCTCTGCATCCCTAAGAGTGCTACAGTCCTTTGTAGGACCTGGGACCTCCTCCCACAGTCTACACTTGTGCTTGGGGTCTTCATCTTAGACACAAGAAGTGTAGGAAGCCCTTACAGTTTTTAACGTGGTTGGTGAGCCACTATTCGGGGAGGTTTCGAGACAGATTTTTACTGTGATGACTTTGCCAGGGGCTACCTACAGGAGAACTGAGTCCAGGATTTGAACCCGGGACTTGCGACTGCGAAGACTACTGTACACCTTGACTACTAGGCCAAAAAAAAAAAAGTTATGGTCAATTAGGTTCATTACTTTTGTGGCCTACTCCATGGAAATAAAGGCATTTCTATAAAATCGGCCGCTAGAATCTATAAAGCCATTTGCCGCCCCCTCCTTGACTACGGACACATATTACTTTCAAATGCTAACGATAGAACACTAAATATATTGGAAGTGGCAGAACGAACTTCTCCATCTCCAAGTTAAGACACCCACACAACATAATCCTCCCAACGATCTTCTATATAGACTCCAAGTGCCAAAACTGCTAGACAGGCATCAACAACTACGAACAAAATTCAAAGACAGCAACAACTATCGTAGACCCGCTATGCATAAAACGCGACATAAAAACTACTTCACACAGAAAAAAACTCAACTAAGACGATAAATTTTGAATTGGTAAAACCATACAACATTATAGATAATCAGATAAACTTAATAAAGACGGAACAAAGCTTGAATATATAAATATACTCAACCTTTCCGGAACTCTATAATACTAATGAGTCTTTTTAGGACTACCAAAAACTAATCTCGTATGAAATTTGTCAGTTATTCTATAGCTTTCAGTCCACCTTCGTGGCACTCAACAAAAACCATAAAAATAACATTGATTTTTAAGATCATGTCTTTCCGATACCTTGAGTGGATAGCCATCTGTGGACGCGTTTCGAGATTTATCTCTCATCAGCACAGCTTTGCTTCCATGAACAATATTTTGTAAATCACTCACTTAAAATCCCATTTGTTGATTAGGGTTAGATGTTTTTAATTTTGACATTTTGTGAGAGAGACATGAACTTAGCAGGTTATTGATATAAATGATAAATTTTGAATTGGTAAAATCATACAACATTATAGATAATCAGATAAACTTAATAAAGACGGAACAAATATTGTTCATGGAAGCAAAGCTGTGCTGATGAGAGATAAATCTCGAAACGCGTCCACAGATGGCTATCCACTCAAGGTATCGGAAAGACATGATCTTAAAACTCAATGTTATTTTTATGGTTTTTGTTGAGTGCCACGAAGGTGGACTGAAAGCTATAGAATAACTGACAAATTTCATACGAGATTTGTTTTTGGTAGTCCTAAAAAGACTCATTAGTATTATAGAGTTCCGGAAAGGTTGAGTATATTTATATATTCAAGCTTTGTTCCGTCTTTATTAAGTTTATCAACTAAGACGCTTTACGAAACAATCTACGACGACTAAACTCATCTCATTTCATTCCTATCACTCCGTTGCTATCTATATAGGAATTATACGTTTTTTTTGCTTTTAAATCAAATTGTATTTCCGGACAGAAGAACCTCGTGGTCGATAGCCCTTACATAGATAATATACAATAAATATATTCTTTCTCTCTCTCTCTAGGTACATATTAAGAAATCAAAAGTTTTATTATAATTCGCACAATAAAATAATTAGAGTAAGCCTTATCTGACCTACAAGGTCTTACATGGCATGTAATTTAGATAATTTCTAATTCACCAGAACACCAATGATGATGATGAATATAACTCTAAAAATGAATTTTAATGAAGTTAACTTGAATATCTTTAGCCTTGGTTGCATCTAGCGATATCTCACTAACACAACAGCATCCTAGAAATTTTCGTTAAAAGTTAGCCGAATCTGTCTACATTAATCATAGTTGTTCCATAATTCCATAATTTAAAGGTATATACCGCCCCCAGAAACTCCGCCATAGACGGTCCCAAGCCCGGTTTGCGAAAGGAGGAGGGTAGACACCCTGAATGGCCAGAAACACCAGTGCGTCTCAGGAAGTAGGCTAAGGACGGATAGAGTTGGACTCGCGGCATAGCTGTGAGAACTCCAACATATCCCATCCAGCTGAAAATTGTCAAGCCGTGTCTGTGCGGTTGAGTACACAGACCTGAGCCTCCAGATTGGGGGTTGGGCGATGGGCTAACAACCTATTCCCGGAAAAAAAAAACTTGTTAAGGAACCTGATGCTTCGCCTCGGATTGGACAGATTCAACGGAAACGACCTGGCAAACGGAAATTTGATCACTCTTTCGGAACCTGGAATGTACGATCCTTGTTCAAACCTGGAGCTCTAAAATCACTTCTAGAACAAGTTGATAAACTTAACATTGATGTTATTGCACTCCAGGAAACTAAATGGCTTGGCAGCGAGATAACCGACATGAGGTCGCACACAATATTTAAAAGTGGAAAACTATCGGGAAGCCGTGAGTTTGGAGTAGCTTTTGTCGTCAGCAAAACTTTTAAACAGCATATTACCAACTTCAAACCCATTAACGAAAGATTGTGTGCACTTCGCATAAATACAACATTTTTCAACATCTGGCTCATTAATGTTCACGCCCCAACGGAGGATAAGGACGAGGCCACTAAGGACGAGTTCTATAGTCATCTTGAATCAATTTATGACTCATTGCCCTCAAATGACATCAAGATCATACTAGGTGACTTCAATGCGAAGGTTGGGAAGGAGGAGACACAAAGAGGAACAACCGGAGGGCACAGTCTCCACGACATTAACAATGACAACGGCCAACGTCTAGTTGATTTCGCCTGCAGTAGAAACGTAATAGTAAGCTCAACGTGCTTCCCGCATCGAAGCATTCACAAAAGAACCTGGGCGTCACCTGATGGAAGGACGTATAACCAGATAGACCACGTTCTTATTGATAAAAGGGCAGCCTCCAGCCTCTTAGATGTAAGAACCTACAGAGGGGCTAACTGCGACTCTGACCACTTTTTGGTCAAAGCCTTATTCCGGTGTCGAATCGCAAACAGAAGACCTGCAAAATTCCAACCGACACTCAAATTCGACATCGAGAAGCTGAAAGACGAGTCAACCGCAGGCGCATACGCATCAGCTTTAAACAGACATTTTGACCAAATATCCAACCATCACGAATTGCCAATAGAGCAGTTATGGCTCTCCATCAAAAATGGCATTAAGTCTGTCGCAGAGGAGGTTATAGGCCACCAGCCCCGGCGAAAGAAAAACGATTGGTTCGATGATGAATGCCGAGATGCAATAGACAAAAAGAATGTAGCTTACAAACAATTCACCGAACGACCGACAAGAGCCAAGAGAGACATATTTGACGAACTCAGACGATCTGCAAACAAAATTTGTAGAAAGAAGAAAAGAAAGTACCTGAATGACGAGCTATGCAAAATGGACGAACATTTTAAGTCAAATAACACAAAAGCGGCATATGCAATAGTTAAAAACCAAAAACGAGGGTTTCAACCAAGTACGAGCCTATGCAAGGACGCTGCAGGAGGCATTATTAGCAGCACAGAGGAGATAAAGACGAGATGGGGGCAATATTTCCAACAGTTGCTTAACCCGAATTCACCACCGTCCACTACCGTAACTGACAACTTGACCGAGACAGCTACTGACGAAAATATAGTGAGCCTCCCTACAGTAGAAGAAGTAAAAGATGCCCTCAACAAATTAAAAAACAACAAGGCGCCGGGCATAGACGACATTCCAGCCGAACTCCTGAAGAGCGGTGGTGAATGCGTAGCTACAAAAATTCACACCTTGCTGCTACAAATATGGACACAGGAAACACTACCTGACGATTGGCGAAAAAGCATTATATGTCCGATATACAAAAAGGGTGACCCATGCTCAATACAGCATATAAGATATATGCAATGATTGTAGAAGAGAGATTGACGAAGGAATTGAAGGAGCGAGGTGTGATACCAGACGGACAGGCGGGATTTAGGAAAGGGAGAGGGACCATGGATAATGTATACATCTTGAATCACATAGTAGGGAATGAGATAAAAAAGAAGGGCGGCAGGATGTATGCATTATTTGTGGACCTGAAGGCGGCCTTTGATAATGTAGCAAGAGAGGCACTGTGGGAATGCCTGAGAAAGAAGAGGATAAAGGAACATCTGATAGCAAAATTAGAAGAGATTTATGAAGAAACAATAAGTAGAGTGAGAGTTGGGGAAAGGGTGAGCGAAGGTTTTAATACGCATAAGGGAGTGAGACAAGGCTGCCCACTAAGCCCCAGCCTGTTTGCAGCATTTATTGGAGATATAGAGGAGATGTTCAGCAAGGCGCAGACGGGTGGGGTCGTGGTGGGCAAAGAAAAAGTGTGGTCCCTAGCCTACGCGGATGATTTGGTGGTGCTAGCGAGAGACGAGAAAGGGATGAAAGAAATGATAAGAAACATGGAGAAATATATGAGGAGGAAAAAGCTGACAGTGAATGTGGAGAAGTCCAAGATGATGGTGTTTAGAAAAGGGGGTGGAAGGAGAAGAGTAATTGAGTGAAGATGGGAGAAGGAGAAAATTGAAGAAGTAAAAGAATTTAAATACCTAGGGTACGTGTTTAATGAGAGAAATACTGAAACAGCACACGTGAGAGAGTTAGTAAAGAAAGCCAATAAAATACTAGGAGTGGTATGGGGAATAGGAGAGAGAAAACTTGGACACGACTATAGAAGGAGGGTGATGATGTTTGATAGCCTGGTGAAAAGTGTGATGATGTATGGAGCGGAAATATGGGGGTGGAGAGAGCAAGAAGGACTGGAAAGGGTGCAAGAAAAATATTTGACATGGGTGCTAGGACTAGGTAGGGAGACCCCGGGGTATATAGTGATGGAGGAAACAAAGAGAGATGGAATAAGAATAGAAGCAGGAAAGAGAGCAATAAGTTTTGAGGAGAGGGTGATAGAGAGAGGAGAGTGCAGAATTCTGCAAGAGTGCCTCAAAGAAAAAAGAAAAGAAATAGGAAAGGGGGTGTGGAAAGAGAGGGAAGCATATCTAGAAAGAAACGGGTATGCAGGAGCGGAGATAGAAAGAATGCGAGAGAGAGGTAGAGTAATGACAGAGGAATTGGTCCAGAGAGATAGACATGTGCAAAGGCAAGAAAGGAGAGCAAGAATAAGGGAGTCTAGGTACAACGGGAAATATGAAAAAATAATAACGGAAGAACTGCCAAAGTACCTAGGAAGAGAAAGTAGAAAAGAGAGAGTGACAATAGCAAGATTCAGATGTGGAAATGAAGAGAGAGATAATAAATTTTGGATGGAGGATAGGAATAGAGTATGCAGGATGTGTGGAGAAAACAAGGAGACAATAGAACACTGGCTGAACGAATGTTCAGAAATGAGAGAAAGGGACGAGGGTAGAGAAGAGGTTTTAAACGAGGATGGAAGAGGGATAGATTGGATGAAGAAAGTTGAGGAGAGAAGAAGAGCAATATGTGGAGAGGGAAGCCGACAATCCACCCAACAACGGAATTCATCACTATAAGAAACAATATCGGTCCCAGAACAGATCCATGGGGGAACTACAGAAAATGATCTCAAGAGCTGAATTGGAATAGCAAGTTTAGGTTTTTAGTGATTTATTTAGTTTTATTAGCATACGTTTCTTTTTGATTTATATACTATATTAGTTTTATTTATATATGTATTGTTTTATGTATAAAATTTTGGAATCCATTTATAAACCTGTAGAGGTAATAAATATACATAAGTAGTAGTACAAAAAGGGTGACAAACTGTGCTGCGAAAACTATAGAGGGATCTCATTGCTGTGCACATGCTATAAAATCTTGACGAAGATCATTGAGTCTCGAATTAAACCCTATGCCGAAAATATAATTGGAGAATACCAAGGAGGATTCAGAGCCGGACGATCAACTACGGATCAAATTTTCTCAGTAAAGCAGGTGCTAGAGAAATGCTGGGAATATAACATCGATGTGCACCAAATATTCGTAGATTTTAAACAAGCTTATGACAGTATCGACAGAAGTGTACTGTACACGATAATGCTGGAACTGGGAATACCAGCGAAACTCGTTCGACTGACAAGGCTTACAATGACCAACTCAACATGCCAAGTAAGAATCCAGAACGAGCTGACAACAAGCTTCCTAACGCTCTCAGGGCTGAAGCAAGGAGATGGCCTTGCACCCACACTGTTTAATCTGGCTTTGGAATATGTCGTACGAAAACTCCCTGTTGACACCAGAGGGACGCTATTATTTAAATCAACCCAAATAGTAGCTTACGCAGATGACATAAACATAATGGCGCGCTCAAAACTAGACGCCAAGGAAGTATTCGTTAATCTTGACACGGCAGCACTAGAAGTAGGGTTACGCATGAATGAAAACAAAACGAAAGTTATGGTACAATCACGAAGAAACACGCCAATCAGACAAAATCTAACGATAGCAAACTATAACATAGAAAATGTGGACAATTTCATATATCTGGGAGCCAATCTCTCCAAAGACGGCAATGAAATCAACGAAATAAAAAGACGCATAATGATAGCAAACAAGACATATTATTCGGTACTTCCGATAATCAAATGTAAAGACGTGCACAGAAAAACGAAGCTGCGAATCTACAAAACAATAATAAGACCTGTACTCTGCTATGGCAGTGAAACGTGGACCTTTATACAGGCATCAGAAAAAATGGTCAATGCTTTTGAAAGAAAGGTATTGCGACGAATCCTCGGACCGGTGAGAGAACAAGGCGAATGGCGAATTCGGTACAATAAGGAATTGTATGCTATTTTTGAGGACCCAGAAGTCTCCACTCTCATCAAACTCCGAAAGCTACAGTGGGCTGGTCATGTACAGCGAATGGAAGACGGAAGAATACCCAAGCGAGTACAAAAAGGAAAAGCGGAAGGAAAAAGACCAGTCGGAAAACCAAGAAAACGCTGGGAGGATTCCATTGACGAAGACAGCAGATCGCTTCTGAAATTTGCAACGTGGAGGACGCGGTCATTGGACCGAGAAAACTGGAGACGGAGCATTCAGGAGGCCAAGGCCCGACTCGGGCTGTAGCGCCATTGATGATGATGATGATGATGATACCGCCCCCAGAAGCTTTTTCAAAGCGTTAACAACAAAATTTTCACAAAATAGGCGATAGAATGCAGCTGTACTGCGCCTAGGTATGAGGGGCGAGGGACTCATAGCTTAGTTAGAGTTAAGAAATATGCGTCAGTTTTTCAAGCACGGACAACTAAACACCGCGCGTTTGGAACAATGTAGGGGTATGCGCAGAACAATGTTAAACTCGTCGAGAAGAGATGCATTCTCTCACGGGCCCGAGTATAGTAAGAAATCAAAAGTTTTATTATAATTTTAGTATTATATATTAGTTGTAACAAGATGTCTGCCAGAGGCTTGCCGCCCGAGGCAGTCCCTCCCGATATAAACTATAAGTGTCATCCTGGGATGGTTAATAAAACAGTCATTTGTATATCGTCAACTTAAACTTAACACATAAACAGACATAAACTTCACACATATACCACCGAAACTTCACACATATACCACCAAGATGCGGTGGAAATCCGTATGGCGGGGGATATAAGTGAATGCTAACGAGAGCAGGCGAAATGGTCCCCCGATAAGGGGGTTAAGCGTGGGGCCAACTACTCCACCTTGGAAAAAAGAACAAGTTACGAAACCAAACAACAAGCCTCGGAAAACTTATATGGACACACGGATACGACATTTGCGAAGAGAAAAGGAAGAAGATTTACGAATTGGGACCTGGAATATTCGAACCATGATGCAAACGGGAAAAATGATAGAAATAGGCAACGAATTAGACAAGTTTAAAATGGATATCGTAGCACTCCAGGAACTTAGATGGAAAGGACAAGGAAGGATAGATAAACAGAAGTATTCAATATTCTATAGCGGATGCTCAGATGTTGCTGGACAACATGGAACTGGCTTCTTTGTCAATAAAAAAATGAGAGCATCTATTATTAGCTTTACACCAATAGATGAAAGGCTCAGTACAATGAAGATACACGGGAAGTTCAACAACATTACTCTCAGAAATGCATATGCACCAACAGAAGACAGCGGTGAAGAATCAAAAGACCGATTCTATGATGCTCTGGAGAATGTATGTGCAAGAACAAGCACCGATGATACCTTAATAATAATGGGAGACTTCAATGCTAAAATAGGGAAAGAACATTTCGCAGTCGAAGTAGCTGGGCAATATTCACTGCACAATGAGACAAGCCCAAACGGCATTCGTCTATGCCAATTAGCCAACGCAATGTCGCTGCGAATAAAAAGTACAGCCTTTGAGAGAAAAACTATATACAAAGGCACATGAAAAATGCCGGGAAGCCAACTGGTGAACCAAATCGACCACGTACTTATAAGGAGAAGATACGGCTCATCAATAACCAATGTGAGGACCCACAGAGGGCCAAACTGCGATAGTGACCATTTCCTGGTAGTGGGAAAATTACGGCAGAGAATATCAAATGTCGCCAAAACTAAAGGTACAAAAAGGGAGCAGTGGGATACAGACCAGTTGAGCAAAAATGAAGCCCTAAACAAATATCAAAACGCCATCAGCATGGAGTTAGATAGACTCCCAAACCATAGCAATATTGACGATGAGTGGAAGTCCATGGAGAGGGCAATAATTAAAGTAACCAAAGACGTAGTAAGGACAAAAAGAAAATCAAGAAACATAGATTGGTTCGATATGGAATGTGAAAGGGTTATAACAGAAAAGAATAATGCGCGACAAAAGATGCTGCAAAGAAACACTAGAACTAATAATGCAGTATATCAAGAGAAGCGGAGAGAAGCCAACAGGTGCCTAAGGGGGAAAAAAAGAGATACGATGCGTAAGAAAATAGAAAGCATAGAAGAGAACTATAATCAACGCAAAGTGAAGGATTTCTATAGAACAATCAGAAATGAAGCGAAAGGGTACCAGCCAAAATTAAACGTATGCAAGGATAAGAACGGAAAAATCCTAACGGAAGATAAAGATGTCATGGATAGATGGCGCCAGTACCTCGCCGAGATACTAAATGTTAATCATATGGAAGACCTAGAAGAGCCAGAAACAGTAATATACACAGCTCAAGAAAATACCGAACCACCTACATTGGATGAAGTCAAAACAGCCATGGAAAAGCTTAAAAATGGTAAGGCACCCGGCGAGGACGGCATCACTGCCGAAATTTTAAAACTGGCAATGAAACTAATATGCAAAATATGGAAAGAAGAACAGATGCCTGAAAGGTAGAAAACTGGGTTAATCTGCCCTATCCACAAAAAAAGGCGACAAAACAAACTGCGACAATTACAGGGGAATAACACTACTCAACACTGCATATAAGGTACTCTCCAATGTGATATTCGACAGGATAAGACCGTATGCAGAAGAAATATTAGGAGAATATCAATGTGGCTTCCGAGAAAGTAGATCAACTCTGGATCAGGTATTTGTGCTAAGTCAAGCAATGGAAAAATGTTATGAATACAACATCGACCTGCACTGTCTGTTAATCGATTTTAAAAAAGCATTCGACAGTATTAAAAGAGCAAAACTAGGAAGTGCACTTGCTCTAATGGGTATCCCACATAAACTTTCCAAACTAGCCATGATGACAATGGATGGATCCAAGGCCAGAGTAACAGTCCAAAACAAAACATCAAAGGAATTTGAAATAAGAACCGGTGTTAGGCAGGGAGATGCCTTGTCAGCTGTTCTTTTTAACCTTGCGCTACAAAATGCAATTGAAAACCTCGAAAATAAGGGAAATATCATAACAAAATCATACCAAATATGTGCGTACGCGGATGACATACTGATCATGGCTAGGGACAACAGAACTCTAGAAGAATTGTTTTTAAAAATAGAAGAGGAAGCGAGCAAAGTCGGCCTGAAAATACATGCAGATAAAACAAAATACCTAAAACTGTCACGTGATAACCCAAGAAGGGCCCCTCAGAACTTCATTATAAATGATCATCGGTTTGAAGAAGTTCAAAATGTCAAATATCTTGGAGTAACTTTCAATAACACAAATAATCTATCACTGAGGGTACAAGACAGAATCCAAGCAGCGAATCGATGCTATTATTCACATCTGAAGCTCTTCAAATCAAAAATCATCTCACGTAAAGCAAAACTGCGAATATATAAAACCCTGATCAGACCCGTGCTAACTTATGGAGCTGAATCCTGGAGTAATTTGAAAGACGGATTTTACGGAAGATCTTTGGACCAGTGAGAGAGGAAGAAGGATACAGAATTCGCATGAACTACGAACTTCAAGAACTAATAGAAGGTGAAGACATAGTAAGATTCATTAAGGCACAGAGACTTCGATGGGCGGGCCACATGATTAGAATGCCGAGTGCGAGAGCACCCAGATCCATCCATAAAGCGCAACCTAACACCTCAAGAAGCAGAGGTAGACCCAGAACCAGGTGGAAAGATAAGGTAGAGGAAGATGTAGAAACTCTACAAGTAGGAAACTGGACACGTCTCGCTGAAGACCGTCAAAGGTGGAAGGAGATTGTTAAGGAGGCCAAAGCTCGCCCTGGGCTGTAGAGTCAGAAGAAGAAGAAGAAGAAATTTTAGACCTTCAAAACGACATTTTCCCAAAATCGACATTTTCCTAAAATGTATAAGATGAGGAATTCATTTTAAGTTCTAACAGAATAAGATGCACGCCACCCGACCGGCTTTCTATAATTTGCACTTGACAGCTAAAAGGTTGGGGATCCCTGATTTAGAGGGTTTTTTCTTAAGAAGTGTCAAAGTTCGCGCCATTTTAATACTTGTAAATATCAGAATGTTATTTATTGACAGTACGCTTCAACGCTTCAACAAAGAATAGAAATAGTGAAAATTCACTACATATCTTATTCTGAGCGACGAAATCTCTAGTTTAATTGTTGAGAAACCACTTTATCCAACACGAGTTACAGTTTGGTGCGGTTTTTGGGCCGGCTGTGTGATGGGGCCATATTTGGTCGGGAATAATGAAGGTGAAACTGTTACAATCAATGCGTAGCATTACCGTACAATTCTTACAGACTTTTTGTGGCCTATATTGGACGACATGGACGTAGGTGATGACTGGTGATGATGGGTGGAGATGATGACTTTTTAACAGGACGTGGCTACAAGCCATACAACTGGACAAACTATTTGCTCCGAGCACAACAGCACTAGCGCCAAAGGTGACACTTTTAACAACTTCATGACCATTTTCGTCATTATTTAGCATTTATTATTATTTATTCGTTTAGCCCTCTAAGGAGCGCTTCACAATTCATTGATATTCATAAACAATATTTTGATTGTATCAAATACTCGGGTCTGCGGTCTCTTTCAGCTATGAAAAAAATCAATCTTGTAAGTCAACGCGATCAAAAGATATGGCCGTTTATGTCGCATATTTTGCGATTTCACAAGGGAATCAAAACCTATAGGGTACTTCCCGTTCACCTAGAATCATGAAATTTGGCAAGAAGCGGTGTCTTACAGCACATGTAAAGGGAAAAATCTGAAAACCGTAAATATGTAGTTTAATTACAAGAAAAAATCGAATTTACTATTAGAAACTTATGAAAATACACTAATGTTGTCGTAGTGGTATTGTCAGGCTCCAGAAGCATATGGGTTGTATGCAGTTAGGTCCTAAGGTTAAAAAGTATGTGTTGGCACCAAGCTGTTTATACTGAATTTTATTTGTTTATATTCGTTATGCATTTCATCACGTACGCTCTATATCAGGGATGTTATGGAGATGCGTAACCTTAACCGAAACTATCGGATATCCGAAATAAAAATATATCCGTAACTGTAACCAAAACCGATATAAAAGTTTCGAATAATTTCGGATAATTTTAATTGATATGTTGTAATAATTCCTATAAAAATATTTCAATATCTAATAGAAAATATATAATAGACAAAAAGGAATAATGTTGTTTTTGTTTATTATAATTATGATTTTGCATTTTTACGTAGATAAAACTTATAAATATTTAAAACTTTTATATCTTATATGACATATCGTCGGCGGTATGCCAGAAAGTGCTACATCCAAAATTTGCAATATTAGCGTTATTAGTATATTCATGTTTCACAAACCATTCTGTGGTATGGTAGAAAGTCCTACATCCTTGTTTTAATTTGTTGTTGAGCAATAAGCAAAGTTCTATATCCAATTCCTGTTCCTTGGTATGCCAGAAGGTGCTATGTGGATGTAGAACTTTTTGCCATACCAATTTTTGATTCCACATTGGCTTAATACAAGGTGCTATATCCAATAATGTATTTTTGATTTGTGTAATATTACATGAATAAAGTTTATACTGGAGCTTGTTCTTATGAAAACTGTTCAGAGAACATTAAATTATATTGTTTATATTTTATGTTGCTTTTTATGCTAAAATTTTTAGAATTTCTCATTTTTAGATGGCCAAAAAAACAGCCGAAGAGTGGCTAAAATCTATTAATAATTTTAGTTCTGATTCTTCCGATTCTAAAACACCTCTGATAAATTATGCCATAAAACGAATGATAGGCCAGCCGCCACATTCTGTGCAACAAGAATCGGCAGCAAAGAATGTAGAAGAAAGGGACAAAGATTCGCAGTCCGAATATTTGCCATCTGACTCAAATCCCGAAAGTGATTCGAATGGTAAGCACATCAATTTATTCCTAGTGTTTCCTTTATGGACAAATTTTGGTTAAACTTTTAAATTTAACAGGTGAATTAAATGAGACAGAATTAGAAGTTGCTATTGAACAACAGAATGAAAGTAATGAAGGTAAGATTGCTTTGAAATTAGTGTGGATTTACATAAATTAAATTAAACTGTCCTTACAGATATTCCTGGTCCTAGTAAAAAACGTTCAAGATGGAAGCAACTGAAGCCTGACGAGTGGAAAAAGAATGTAAGAAAAAGGGCACGTTGTCTGGGGGAAGAATATACGGACGAACAAGGAAAAATAAAAATAGCCAAATTGCCGAAACCTTTGCCCAATCATTCGCATAAGGAACCGTCAGGTTACAAGTGCAGTTTATTTACAGAAGAAGATCGTTTGGAAATATTTAATGATTATTGGAAAAAAAGGGATGGTTTCAAAGCTAAACGCAACTTCCTCCTGAAATTCACCAAAGCCATTCCAGTGAAAAGAAGAAGAAGTGAAAAAGAAACGAATTTCAGAAAAAATTTGGCTTATGAGTACATTTTGCCAAAAAGCAATAAAAATTTAAAAGTGTGCCGTGAATTCTTCTGTGCAACCCTTGCAATTTCATACAAGCCGATTGCTTTTGCAAACAAAGATCGATCAAATACTGGTGAATTTTTGGGCAATGATCAAAGAGGAAAACACGAGCCTCACAACAAATTGAAGCCAGAAGTTACTGCTGCCATCAAGAATCATATTGAGTCTTTCCCACTAGTGGAGTCTCACTATTGTCGGAAATCATCAAAGCGGTTGTATTTAAGTAGTAGCTTAAGCATTTCGAAAATGTATGACCTTTTTAAAGAAAAAGTAGCTGGAACAGATGCTGAAAAAGTCAGCTATGAAAAATATAAACAAGTGTTTGGCCAAGAGTACAACATGGCATTTCACAAGCCCAAAAAAGATTTATGTGTTATGTGTACCCTTGCTCAATCAGCAGCTGGACCATCGGAAGAACAAAAATTGGAGTTTGAAACACACATTAAACGAAAAGAATCAAGTCGTGCTGCAATGAGATCAAATATCGAAAAATGTTCAACAGATAAAGAATTGACGGTTGCAACTATGGATTTGCAGTCAGTTTTGCAAATACCACAAGCTGAAGCAAGCCCTTTTTACTACAAACGAAAACTATGTGTGTACAACTTTACAGTTTATAATGAGGCAACACGTGAAGGAAATTGTTACATTTGGTCTGAAATTGATGGTAAAAGAGGCAGTAACGAAATTGGATCTTGTGTCAAAAGATTCATAGAAGGGTTAACTGAAAAAGGGTGCCGAAAAGTTGTTTTGTGGTCCGATAATTGCAGCGGGCAGAACCGCAATCGTTACATTGCTGCAATGTTGCTTAAGTTGGTTCAAGAATCAGCTGTTGAAATTGTTGAACAAAATTTTCTGGAAGTGGGCCACACTCAAATGGACGTCGACAGTATGCATTCCGCCATAGAACATTCGGCGAAAAACTGTTCAATTTTTTCTATGAACGATTGGTCAAACGTTATTCGTCAAGCACGCCGGAAACATCCGTATAATGTGGTACGAATGTTACACAGCGATTTCATTGGTCTAAAGTCAGTCAATGCCCGATCAATGAAAAAAGTTATTGCTTTCGAAAATGGCGAAAAATTAAACTGGTTGAAGGTAAAATCGTTAATTTTTTCGAAATCAATGCAGGGACAAATTGGCTTTAAATATAATCATGACTAAGAAGAATATAAAGTAAAAACAGTTAATTTACTGATAAATTAATCAGTTTAAAACACAATTTTTATTTTAAGTTTGTTAATGTGGATGTGCGTAAATCCCGAGGAAGACCAGTAGTCAATTGGCCGCCGCTTTATGAAAATCTCTTGCCAATAAGCGATGCCAAAAAACGAGACCTGCAGAGTTTATGTGCGCAAAAGCTTATTCCTCAGGAATTTCACCCTTGGATTGAGTGAGCTAAATTTGAATTTTAGTGTGCAATGCAAAAACCAAAGTTGAAAAAACCATTTTCTTTCAGCTCATTGCCAGTTGGAAATCAAACAATTGAATCGGATTCAGAACCGGAAAATAATTAATTTCAGTGTTTTTATTCGTTACTGTATTGTCTGATTTATTTTTCATTCACAATCCATATTTTGAAATAAACTTTGTTCGAAAATAGTGTTTTTAATGAATGTCCATGGTTGTATATCCATTTTTTTGTAACAGTGATGAATAATTTTAATGTGCCAAAAGGTGCTACATCCAATTTCTACAGTATTCCTATGATAATGTAAGGTTTTCATTTCACAAAGTATTTATAATTTTAGGCTACTATTAACTACATATAAATTGAAAAAACTATCAGATTTCAAGACAAACTCGATTTTTGGCAGCTTTTTCAATAGTATTTTGCCTTTTTCACAAAATATGCAAAAACGGATATAGCACCTTCTGGCATAGCGGCGACGATATAATTGTAGTACCTACCTATATTGTAGTACTTAGTTGTATGACATATGATTGTAGGTAGTACAAATAATAACATAGAAATAAAATCATGTTTTACAAATTAGCATTCTACTTTTACAATTCCTTAGAAATCAGATATCCGTAACCGAAACTATCCGAAACTAACGGATTATTCGAAAAAAATTCATATCCGTAACCGTATCCGAAACCGGTATAACATTATTCCTATATCCGTATCCGCATCCAGATCCGAAATTTAATATCCACAACATCTCTGCTCTATATACATAATATATACAGGGTATATAATATGTCTAAATTTTGCTTGTTTATAACCGACATGCGACATACTCAAGTCCCGTAACATCCTGTATATATTATATTTCGCTTAATTTTACTTTATAATCTACATAATATGTTGATAATCTACATAATAATACTATACTATAATCTACATAATCTACATAACATGTTGTAGATAATATGATTTAAGTATATTACACTTAAATCACGTTCGCCCTATATTTTTTGGTAGTCAATTGCCCAAAAAGCAGTCAATTGAACAACTGAATGTTAAGAATATCGAAATAGATCTAGAAGTAGTTAATATATTAGTTTATATTAGATCTAGAAATGGTTAGATCTTAATTTAAGTTAGTGTATAAGTCTAATACTAAAAGAAAGTTTTCTTTTTATAAGTTAATATTCGCGTTATTTAAAAAAAAAAGCCTGTATACCTTTATACAGGGTATATAGGTATACAGGAAAAATTGAGCAGTAAAAATAAATAGTGAAGTTCCAGAAAACCTAAACACTCGTAGTGAATGGGGGATGTGTGGTAATAAAATAGAGGGTAGAATTCCATCGTACGACAGCGACATCTTGAGGTTATGTTTGCAGCGGTACTAAGATGGTTGTGATTTCATGAGGGCCACTTGTCAAGTTAACTGAATGTGCTTGCTACGTCCTCCACAAAAAAAGATACCTTACTTACAAGTTTGTACGGAACCCTCGGTGCGCGAGTCACAACTCGCACTTGGCCGGTTTTTTTTTACATAAATTGATAATAAATAAAATAATTTACAAAAAAATGTGTTTATTTTATTAATATACTTGATGATATTGAAAATTAAAATAAAATTCTAAGGAACGAAAGAAATTTTTCCCATGTTATTTCCATAAGATACTTTGGTTGGAATGCGGACTATCTTAGAGTTAATATTAAGAGCTAAAATTTTCAGGGAATTTTTTTTTATTAATTTGGAAGCATATGAGCCCCTGGGAGCAAAGAAATTCGAAAACACCCCTGCTAAGGACCACCCTAATATATATATATATATATATATATATATATATATATATATATATATATATATATATATATATATGACTGTCTGAGATGGGAAGAACAAAATAGTTAAAAGTATTATCACCAGAAAACTTAATGATAATTATGTATGGACTCTACTACCGTGTTGTCACTTATGGTATTATAGCATGGGGATCTGCAAATAAGACTATAATGTCATTATTATATAACATACATAAAAAAGTTATTAAAATCTTAATTAAAACTAACAATTATGTGAAATTACCATTAGATTTGAGTCAAAAATATATTTATGAAGCAGTCTTATATTATTATAGGGATATGTCATATGAATTTAAATCCACTGTAGTAAAAACAAGGAGTAAGTTTATCAAAATACCTAAACCAAAGTTAGAAGTGGGAAGTGAGAAAAGAAAATCAGAGTATGTTGGAAGAGATAAGTTTAACAAAATGCCAAATGAACTTAAGACACTACAAAACAACAATTGTAAAAAACCATTCAAAACATATTGTGCTACGATTGTGTTCAACTAAGTAAAATGCCAATGAGCTGAATTATTAGTTTGATTTTTTTTTAGCGTAAATTTAGAATAAGCTTTAGTTAATAATTTTAGATTTAAGTTATATACCGAACCGCGTACGGACTTTAGTCTCTGTGGGAGTTCTTTGGAACTATTTATATATTCTTTGTAAAGCATTGTAATATAAATTTGTTAATAAATAAATAAATAAAAAATAAATAAATTTATAGAATTAGATCATTAGAGTGAGCCTTATCTGACCTACAAGGTCTTCTGTGGCATGAAATTGAGATTATTTTTATTAGTTCAGTTGTTTGATTTAGATTAGGTTAAACGTGTTTTAATGTAATTGAAACGACTTTATACTAAAGTTGCGTCTTTAGATATTTGTCTCTGGTTGCGAGTGTGATCCCTACCACCACTCGTGACCCTGGCTACATTTCAGAAAAACATTCAACAGTACAATTCGGTTCAGTTTGCCACACGACGTCAGATGTAATACAAGTAATTTTTTCACCAAAAAACAATTTTCGGTAAGAATTCCCACGAATAAACATTCTGATACACTTGATCAAAAGCGTAACTATGGGTGTTCCATGCGATTGATTGAACACGGGCTCCAAAGTTTGGGCGCGAAGGAATTGTTTTAACAGAGAATAACTTTTTTAGCATCTCCAATTTTATGTTTCTTGAGGCCTCCATTTTCCTCCATTTCCATTTCCCTCAGAACCCAATTTGTTTGAAGATAGTTACGCCACTGCACTTGATCTATGTAATTTAACTTTTAATTTTCTGTGGATTTTTGCAGTTTTTTGCAACGCATTTTAGTTCCCTGTTGAGAAAAAAGTGCGCGTTTACTCAAATTATTACATAACTGCTTTTTAGTTTTGTTTATTAGATTTGGTCTTTGTAAATTATTCTGATTGAAGTTACAAACTGGAAAATTGGTAAATTGTATATTTAACCCGAATACCCGAGTACCCGTTTGCATATTGATACTTACATCTCAAATCCTTTTAGATCCTCGTTATTTGAGTCTATTGGCATTCATATACGTTATACTACTTTATGATACAAGTGTGTGAAGCAGGCAATTTTTGCATGCGTTGCGAAGTTCGGTGTCCTTCAGCTCGTGCTTTAAACTACGCAACTCGTGCACAAAAGCCCTTCTTCACACACTTCTATCATACATTATTTTATTTACGAAGTATGTTTTTTTTAGTGACGCGAGTTGTTGTCATAGTTACAACAAACAGAAATCGTTTAATAATAAAACTCCATTTGATTTACATTGGACTTTTACGCACCATTTGGATACGTTTACACACGATTATAATAATAGCATCCTTCACATACAATAATTTACCTATTAGTGTGTTCATTTTGACGTGCAAGTAGATAAATCTTTTGTATTTGAATTTATTCTTGAAAACATGCCTCGCATTTTATAATTGCTTTAGAATGTTCATCGCAAACTGGTTTCTTACATTCTTTATATGTTCGCGCCACTTTATTAATAAATCAATGTTTACATCGAAATTTAAATCGATTTCGGCCTCTATCGAAAGGAGGGGACAGGCGTTCCGACCTGGGCCGAAACCTTGCGATTATTAGCAATCGCACCGGGGTTTAAGATAAGGATGAGTACGTGGTCTGTTAGAAAAGTATCCGACCTTATTTTTTATTTTGAAAATCTGATGATTTGAATCAAGCGCGTTTGCATGAGCCAACCTTGAACCTTCGTGCGCATGCGTGATTTTTTTCCCGCCTGTAGGTAGCGTCATTTGCTGTTGAGTGGTGTTCGAGTGACGTAGTGTGTAGTGCTCTCATCCGTTTTTCAACGCAAGTAAAATGACGGAACGACTGGAGCAGCGCTACGGCATCAAATTTTGCCAGAAACTGGGCGACAACCAGGTGGAAACCATTCGGAAGATTCAGACGGTTTTCGGTGACGATGCTATGGACATCATACAGATTAAAGAGTGGTACAACCAGTTTAAAGACGGTCGCACATCGGTGGAAAGCGAGCCACGCTCTGGTCGGTCATCAAAATGCCGAAATGACCATGTCATTGCCAAAGTGAACGCTGTGGTGATGCGGGACCGTCGTGTGACTATCCGAGAAATTGCGACTGGAGTTGTGGTCATCAGGAAATTGGCGACTCCATCACGACAATGCTCCAGCACATTCTTCGCACTTGGTTCCCAATTTTTTGGCGAAAAACCAAACTCCTCTGGTTCGACAGGCTCCTTGCTCTCCTAATGTGCCCCCTGCGACTTCTAGCTATTCCGCAAAGTCAAGAGACCATTTAAAGGAACGCGATTTCAGACATTATGGCTGCAACGACAGCCGAGCTAACACGACAGCTGGATTCCGAAAGAGACTTTTTCGGAATGCTTCCACAATGGCGGCAGCGCTGGGATAAATGTGTGGAGTCTCAAGGAGACTACTTTGAGGATGATTAGGTTTCCAACGCTCCAGGTATGCCAGCTTTTTTTTACCGGCTAAAGGTCGGATACTTTTCTAACAGACAACGTATGTTTCAAGCGTTCTCAGCAAGACCACGAAAGTTAATGTGCGAACATCGTCAACCAACTTTGTTCACGCTCGTGTTGATTTATAAATGTAAAAGTTGAATCTTGATCGGGTGGTGCGATCACGGCCCGGAAGGCAGCATGGGTCTTTTTTCGGGTGTTTGGGTGTTTCTCTATATATTTCTCGATATATATTGTTTTCCCTATTTTCCTCCCCTTAAATTGGCGACGAAAGTACGCTCCATCACGGGTCGAAGACGAGAACAGCCTGAAGGTAAGTGACGGGACCATCCCGATTTAATATAGAGCTTTTCTCTAAGCGCGCACCTCTACTTGACTCTACCTATGAGTATTAACTCTTACGTCCATTTCTAGGGGATTTCTAAGAATTTGTTAAATCGATGACAACGATGTATTAAGGTTCGTGATACTAAGGTTTCATTATATATTTTATTATTGTGATGAAGTGTTTGCCTAGGGCGCTGTCGACATTTAATCCGCCTCTGAGGTTCCAAATCTCGCTGCCAATGGTTCGCTTGCTCGCTGCCTCGCTGCCAGTGGTTCCAATGTCACCACTGTCTAATAGACCTATTCATAGCTGAAATTTTTTTGTGCGCATGTGTCAATTTCCGCCATGTTATACGTCAAAAACTGCCCGAACTTTTTGACGTATAACTAAACATGTGCCCGAAACTTTCATCTTCCCGCCCTTCAAACTTCACGGATACGCATGCGCTTAACTAATCGTAAAAAAAGTCTATTAGTATCTTGTATATTCTTAACTTGCTTCTGCGCGACAGTTATATTTACAATCTATGTAACTTTTAATGCAGCTTAAAAAATAAACGTGTAAAAGGAATTGAGTACCGTGTAAATCAGTAATAGTTGTGTTAATTCTAACAATGATCCTTAACATTTTCTTTTCAGAAGCTGGAGACATGGCGCCCGTTTACAAACTCTCCTACTTTAACATTACCGGTTTGGCCGAGCCGTGCAGGTACCTCCTCAAGTACGGCGGAATCGAATTTGAAGATGAACGCTTCGAACGGGAACATTGGCCCCAAATCAAACCAAGTAAATGAGCAAATAAATTTGAGGAAACCAAAACTAGTTTTGATATTGTTTTAGAAATGCCTTTTGGACAAGTACCAGTGTTAACAATCGACGGCAGGCAGTATTGGCAAAGCATGTCTTTAGCCCGTTTCCTTGCCAAACAGGCAAAACTCACCGGAAAGGACGATTTGGAAGATTTGGAAATTGATTCGATGGTCGATACAGTCTATGATTTAAGGACGAGTAATCACTCTTAATCAATAAATAAAATGGATTGTATAAATTCTGTTCATTCCAGAAATCGCTCAATACTTTCACGAGAAAGATGAGGCGATCAAGGAGAGCCTCAAGGGACCATTGATAAACGATCACATTCCCTATTACATGGAACGTTTGGAAAAAATCGCCAAAGAAAATAACGGACATTTGGCCTGCAAACGTTTGACCTGGGCTGATATGTATTTTGCTGCTTTGCTCGAAACTCTCGATTATGTAATCGGCAACGACATCACCGCGAAATATCCAAACATGGCGGCTGTCAAAAAGAACGTGCGCTCACTTCCAGCCATCAAGCAGTGGATCGAAACTCGCCCTAAAGCCGAACGCTAAAATCTTTTATTATAAATAAATCGTAGTTCTACTGCCAAAAGTGAACAAGTCAAAAATTGGCAAAAACTTTTAACTGTTTAGATTTTTGTTCAAGGCATGGGTTGAATGTTAAAGCATTTTTTATTATTGACTTTTCTTCCTCTACGCTCATCAAGCCCCAGTTTCCCACAGCAATGTTCAATAAACTGACGACGGCCTTTTAATCATCCACTCCTTAATAGGCGAAGTCTCGTAAATACTTTTCCGCAAATTCACCAAATTCTTGTAACCTTCGATCACGTCGAACTTCATTACGCCGTTGCAGTAATCCAACAACCCGACGAAATAGAAGTCGACCCAAGTCAGCTACAAACAGAAAAAAGCTTGCACGGATTATTGGCAACAAATTCCGGTTGCTTTACCCTGCCCAGAGCCAGGAAACCACCGACAGCAAGCTCGTCGAAGCGCTGCAAGTAAAAGGGAAACGTCTCGTTCACCAGTTTCTCTTTCAATATATTTTTGTTCGGGCTTTCGTCATCTTCCCGATTATAAACACTGATTGCTAAAAGAAAAGAGAAAATGGTGGTTACTGCGATTAGAGGATCATATGTAGGTTTAGTGATTTAAACTAATATTTCAATTCTTAAGTTTGGTAGCTTTAAGTGTGGTATAGTCAGGATAAGCTATAATAGTCCACTCGCGTATAGTCCATCCAATCTATAATTTTTGCGCATGTGCACTAAAATGAACTTCTCTAGGCTCCACCAGGTACAAGTATAAAGACTTCTCTAGTGACTCCACTAAGATACTCTAAATACAAGTTCAATTAAGCGCGGGATACAACAAGGAGACTTGATCTCTCCAAAATTATTTGCTGCTCTTTTAGAGCTCATGAGTAAAAAATGGATTGGGGCGAAATGGGCGCTAACGTAAACGGAGTGAAACTGAACAAGTTTTCAGATATTGTTCTGATAGCGGAGCAGCTGGACGAAGCTAGAAAAATGTTGGAAGAGCTCCAGTCTGCTTCCAAATATTATCTTGTGATACTTGTGTCTGCTTCCGATAGCGTTGGACTTAAGATCAACAAAGACAAGACCCAATTTATGACCAATCTCGTTATGAGCGAGAATATGACAACTAATAGGATCGATATTAAACATAAGTACCTAGGCCATCAAATACAAATAGGTCCCAACAATCAAACGACCGCGATTTATCGAAGGATAAGTCTGAGATGGGATGCTTTTGGAAGTTTTGGATGTTTTTAAATCCGACCTTCCTATATACCTCAAGCGTAAGGTATACAACCAACGCGTCCTGCAGGTGATGACTTTACACTCAAACACGGTAATCGGGAATTCACTAAAGCGAGAGTTCCAGACCACGAAATTTGTCGAAGAACAGAAATCACTAGAACGTATTGCGTTACTGAAGTGGAACTGGGCAGGACAGACTACAAAAAGGACTGACGGCAGATGGAACTTGGATATCGACCAAGACAGCAGGCTCTAAGAAACAGAGGGCGTCTTCCAACACGTTGGCCCGACGATGTAGCGCCTTGTTAAAGAGATTGATTCAGCACATACATATTTTAGGTTGGCAATACTTATGTTGGTAGTAGAATTTTGACTAGAATGAAGTTAGCGTTTGTTATTCTGTAACACTAGTTTTGATGTTAAATATTTCAGTAGTGCTAAATCTAAATATATATCGTGAATCCGAAGAGAGAACGGTGATTTTCTTGTTATTGCCATTAGGTTATGGGCCCAGGATCACCGCACGGTGAATATTTTTTAGAGACTGAGTTTAAAAGTTCAAAAATAGACGAGCCATTTTGTAGGTTATTTCCACGCCACGTGCAAGTAAAAAATATAACCCCTGAAAATGGAAAGTGAACTCGCGCGTGTTACAAAACTTAAGAACATTGAGAACTGGAGTGTATGGAAGTTCCAGGTTCGTGTGATGTTGAATGCGTCAGATGCATGGAGCATCGTGAACGGCACAAGCAAAATACCCGGACCGCTCCCGGCTGACGCGACGGCGAATGAAAGGACACAGCATGAAAACAGGATTGAAGCATGGCGAAAGAAGGACGGGATGGCGCAAAAGATAATAGTGACAACGATTGGGCCTCAACCCACCCTGCACATCATTAACTGTGAAACATCGATGGACATGTGGACACGCTTAACGAATGTCTACGAACAAAAATCTGAAGCGAGCGTTCACATGCTCCAGCAAAAATGGTACAAGATGGAGAAAGTGAACTCTGAAGACTTAGCCACCCTCGATATTGCCAAACTCGAGGATCTGGCACATCGTCTCCGACTAATGGCTGAGGAAATATCTGATTCGATGATAATCACAAAGATTCTGCTTACCCTTCCTGCCAGTTACAAGTACTTCGTCAGTACATGGGAGTCTGGTCCCGCTACGGAGCGTACATTGGTAAATCTCACCTCGAGGTTGATAGAAGAGACACGGAACTCTTCCCAGAATGAGTGCGAAGGAAACGCTCTGGCATCGAAATTTCAACAAAGAAAAGGGCGATATAACCAAAACAGCGAGGCGAAAAAGGACTTTGTAAGACCAGGCAAGTGTTTTAAATGTCAGCGACCAGGTCACTGGGCAAGAGAGTGCACGGAGAAGAAACCCGACTACAGAAGAGGAGACACCGCAAAATCCGGCGGCATAAGCTTCTTGAGCGAGACTGTAGCCACGGCGCATATCAGCGAGGGAAGCGACGGCATATGGTATCTTGATTCAGGAGCCAGCGACCACATGTCAAACAGGCGAGACTGGTTCGTCGGTTAAGAGGCCTTCGACTATGAGATGCTTGTACGAGTAGGCGGTGGAGCGCACATCGAGGCTCAAGGAAGAAGAAACATAAACGTCTCCACATTTGACGGCTCAAGATGGAGCGAAAACTACCTGTCAAACGTTCTCTATGTGCCCAAATTACAATACAACCTCTTCTCAGCAGGAGCGGCTATGGACAAATGTATGGAGATGCGGTCGAACAAGACGACGTGCGAGCTGGTCAAGAATGGGCGCATCGTTGCAGTGGGAGAATGCTTTTCGTCATGAAAATTCGAGTCATCCCACCAGAGATCGAATCATCACCGGCAGAATCGATGGAGCTACTGGAGCCACCGCAAGCTATCGTCTCATCCAGTCACACACTCAAAACGTGGCACGAAAGACTCGCGCACCAAAACTATCGGCAAGTTAAGAAAACAATCGATCATTTCCAGATCAGAACGAGGGACACGAACGAACCTTTCTGTCAAGAATGCGCAGTGGGTAAAACACACAGGCTCCCCTTCCCAGTGAGTACAACGAAAACGAGCGAGATCGGGGAAATAGTGCACGCTGATGTCTGTGGTCCGATGCAGGAGAAGTCCATGGGCGGCGCCCGGTATTTCCTACTTTTCAAAGACGATCTGTCGCACTTCAGAAGCTTGTACTTCATTGCCGAGAAAACAGAGGTAAAGCGTTGTCTCGAGGACTATCTAAACAAAACCGAAAAACAGTGCCCGAGAGGTGTTCGAGTTCCACGCACCGACTATGGCTTAGAGTTCATAAATCATGAAGTTGAAGAAATCACTCATCGGTATGGAATGAAACACCAGAGAACAGTTGCTTACAGCCCTGAGCAGAACGGTTCGGCTGAGAGGGAGAATCGCACAATTGTCGAGGCTGCTCGAACCATCCTCCAAACGGTGTAGCCGCGAGGGAGAAGATGAAAATTCAGCAGTTTGACTTAAAGACAGCGTTCTTATACGGAAAAATTGATGAAATAATCTACATGAGACAGCCCGAAGGATATACAGATGGGACAGACAAGGTTTGCAAGCTTAATCGCAGCCTCTATGGACTAAAGCAGTCATCTCGATGGTGGAATAGACGCTTCACGGATTTTCTTAGTAAATTCGACCTGAAGGCGAACAGCGCGGACACATGCTTGTGCGCGAGCAACAAAGACGGCAAGAAACTCATCTTAGCAATCTATATAGATGACGGACTCGTTGTAGCAGAAGATCAGAAGACAATCGACGCTCTACTTAAAGAAGGAATTCGAAATCACACACAGCGAAGCCAACGTCTTCCTGGGGATGCAAATTCAACGCGAGACAGACGGATCGACCCTCTTGCACCAGGAAACGTAGTGTAAAGAAGTATTAAATCGATTTCGGACGGATAACGCAAATGTAGTATCAATACCAGCTGATCCACATGCAGAGCTATGTGTGGAAGCACACCCTATAGAAGAAAATGAGAGAACGCGAGCCCCGTACCGAGAAGCTATAGGGAGTCTGATGTATCTATCTGTTGCTACGCGTCCGGATATTACCTATGCGATAAATCGTTTGAGTAGATGCATGGAACACCCTACAAAAATTCATTGGAACGGAGTGAAGAGAGTATTGAAGTACCTCAAGGGAACGACCGACCAGGGACTCAGGTTCAAAGCAGACAATGACATGCAGCTCAGGGCGTACAGTGATTCGGATTACGCGGGGGAGATCGAGACGCAAAGGTCGACCACAGGATACGTCGTCAATCTCGGAGACAGCACGATCTCCTGGAATTCCCAGCGACAACAAAGCGTGGCACTTTCGACAACCGATGCAGAGTACATGGCTGCTTGTCACACAGTGAAGGAAGTTATATGGATCAAGAGACTGATCAACGACCTCCCAGACACTATGGTCGATGCAACACTGTTCCTAGACAACCAGAGCGCAATTCAACTAATAAAGAACCCCGTGTACCATAAGCGCACAAAAAACATAGAGGTGCGCTACCACTACATACGGGAACGATTCCAGGCTGGTGAATTCGCTCTCTAATACATTTCATCCGGCGAGCAGAAGGCTGACATTTTTACAAAGCCTCTCCCAAGATCGACATTCCAGAAGCATCGAGACAGCGTTTGTTCCGAACCACGAAAAG